>JACAAK010000079.1:0-10092 GCA_025093985.1 Calvatia gigantea | reverse complement strand
TGCGCTAATCTGAATTCCAGTACGCTGCATTACTCATCAATATTAATTGATGCAGGTTTGGTTCTACTGACTACGTACAGATTACAGTGATCTATCAAACAGATTGATCTAAAAAGCCTATTCATCAAACCTGTATTGTGCATTGGTGAGGATTTCGATACAGCAAACATACATGTCTAATCTATTCTGTAGATGGCAATATATTTCAATCATATTACTGACTTTTAATCTGTACTAATTAAGGTTGAATTAGTTTTATAGCTTTTGATCAGATGATGCAACATACAAGCCACAGTAAAAGTCACAGACTATGCGTGCTTTAAGAGTTTTGCTGAGCAAGCTATGTACGACCTTGTAAATTGCGTAGACTGAACAACAAATCAGCTTCAGTGCTTCGGCATCTTTTTAATTCGTATTTGATTTAACAAATCTTGGCCAGGCATAATTGATCATTGACTTTATGGCAATGACTCAACCTCTTGTTGAACCAAATTAAGTTACATGAATGCGAACATCGGTCAAATGCAATAATTCACTGGGCAATTCTTGTAGCTGAGAATAACATTTCTTAAACGTTGCGTGATTCCGAATATCAACTTCAATATCTTCAATTGCAATATTGAAAAATAACAATTATCTTATAGAAAATTTATCATAGAACTATGCCTATTCAATTTTATAATTATATTTACCTGGAAAAGGTTAACAGTGATGAGCTGAAACCTTATTACAATAATACTTAGTCATACTTTTTTGAGATTGATCCATAGATGTAATGCAAAACGTTCAATCACAAAATTGGATTGATTGGCATTATTGGTTAGGCTATACTCATGCAAACTCGGACCTGACAGCCAGCCAATCAGGGTGAATTCATGACGTATTTTGCTCAATTGTTAAATTAATGTGGCTATGATTATCATCTACTTTATGCATAACTCCAAATCAGCTTTGAACATTATTCATTCCGTATTGCACAGGACTCATTATAGTTTTGTTAGCAGGCCATCAATTATGACAAGCGTCAGAGTTTGAATGCATATTATTTAGACTGATCGCCTATGAGGTGCTACTATGGACCTATAAAGCGTGTTTTCATGGTTAGAGTGAGTTTAGAACAACAAAGAAACGCCTA
The DNA here is from genome assembly GCA_025093985.1 of Calvatia gigantea. Taxonomy (NCBI): domain Eukaryota; kingdom Fungi; phylum Basidiomycota; class Agaricomycetes; order Agaricales; family Lycoperdaceae; genus Calvatia; species Calvatia gigantea. Next base: position 8,957 of record JACAAK010000079.1, on the reverse strand, counting down.
TTTGGTCAACTTACTCCCTTTCAAGCAATCTATGTCTAAAAAACGGTTTCTTTATGACCGTCTTGGTGTTTGAGTTTACCATGATAACTTTGCCCAAGCGATTGCACATAAAATTTAGATTATATTCTGTATTGTGCTATGCAGAGGTTTACTCATGGCACATTACTTTATGTTGGACTGCTCAGAAAGCGATTCAGTTACCTTAATTGGATTGCTTCTTTAAGCTGGTTATGGATCTAAGTTTCGCTTTTGAAAGAAATTTAGGTCGATAAATAACTTTTATGCTTAATTTAGGAAATTAGGGTGTGTTGACACTTTTAGCTTAAAAAAATAGCGAAGTAGTAAAATCAAATCGCCGAACCCAATTTTACTATTCGCTATGCCTCGTACCATGCTGACAGATCAACACTGGCAAAAGTTGAAAGTTATTCTGCGTAATTTATCCATTCACCACAACTCAAATTTACGCAATTTTATTGAAGCTATTCTCTATAGAATTAGAACAGGCTGTCCGTGGCGAGATATTCCTTGTTGTTTTGGTCATTCAAACTCTATTTTCAAACGTTTTAATCGTTGGTCAAGCAGCGGTAAGTTACTTAGATTATTCAAATTACTAGCCTCATGCCCCGATATGGATTGGATTTTTATTGATGGCTCTCATGTACGTGCTCATCAACATTCTGCCGGCATAGCGAATCAATCTATTTCTAAAAGTGTAGGAGGAAACTCCTCAAAAATACATTTGATTGTTGATGCACATGGCAATCCTATTGATTTCATGATTACCGATGGAACCACACATGATGTTAAAGTTGCACCTGATTTAATATCAACATTAGATTTAAAAGAGACAAAAGTGGTATGTGCAGATAAAGGCTATGATTCAGAACCACTGCGTGAACAGATCAGGAAAACAGGGACTAAAGCGAATATACCAAAGAAAACAAATAGCCAATCGAACAATGACCATATGGACTGGTATTTATATAAAATCAGGCATTTAGTTGAAAATATGTTTTGTAGATTAAAGCAATTTAGAGGAATAGCTACTCGATATGACAAGCTCAAAAGAAATTATCAAAGTTCTGTTGCTTTAGCCTGTATATTTTTATGGCTACCTTTATAGGGTTAATTATGAACAGTAAATGTCAACAGACCCTAAACTTATAATGAAATTTTTCTTTGTAGCATTTGCGTTCACTTTAATCACATGGGTTTGCAGCTATTTTTTTCATAAAAAACAATTAGATTCTGCAATAAACTCAACAAATAAAATTAAAAACTGTGGTTACTTGTTGGGCATTGAGTCAACAAAAGTTAGATTTAGTCAGGAGTATTTTGTAATACAGAATAATCAAAAGGAAATAGATAAATTTAATTTTGATCCTGAATTTGATGTGCATCAGAACATAAAATACTCTGGAGAAATAAGGCAAGGGGAAAAAATTTGTTATGAATATACTTACATTCATACTTATATGGATACTATAAAAATTCTAACAAATATGAAAAAAGTTAATAATTTTCCATAAAGTTTATAGAATAGAGCTTATGTAAAATAACACTAAAAACTCCCCCAACCACCCTACAATATTTTAGTTCTCTATTACTTCTCATCCCCACTAAAAATGTATAACGCCACTGTGAGCCTCAACTTTGTACTCCTAAAAGCCTAACTATCCCAATCTTGCGGGTTGTACTTACATCTACAGAAAGCTTCGACTAGTATATGACAAACTCCCTAACCAATAGCATTGATCGATAAACCTTAAGTACATAAGAAAGACAATGAAATGGATCATTTTTTATCCACCTGTTATACTGGCTAAATATTTACCGCCATTCTTCCAATTTAGAGTAACGCCAATGAAGTAAGTCTTATTTTCCGTCAAATTTAATTTATGTGTTTTCTGACGTGCAAAATAAACTTATTTACTACTCTATATCTCTATAAAAATTTATTTTGTATGTCCTGTATAAAGGAGTCTTCAATGACCCAACAGGCCTGTACTGTAAAAAATCTCAGCGTTCAATTTGCTCATGAACCACTTTTTCAGCATTTAAACTTTGAATTGCCCGCTGCCCAATGTTCAGCGCTGATCGGACGCAATGGTCAAGGCAAATCAATATTAATGTCCCTACTCACTCAAGCGCACATGCCCAATTATGCGAGTGGCGAAGTGATTTGGCATATGCCATTTTCCTACTTAAGTCAGCTCGAGCGTTTAAGCAACTGTATACTTGCCGAAGCCCTTAATATTGCTGACCTGTATGTAAGTTTTCAGCGTATTGAACAATCGACTGCGAGCTTTGAAGACTATGACCGCGTCGAACATGCATGGCATCAACCCACTGAGTGGCTGAAATTACTGGAAAGTGCCAACTTACCTACAGATCTATCTAGCTCAGTTTCTCAACTCAGTGAAGGTCAGAAAACTAAACTGGCACTATGTCGCCTTTTTTTACAAACTGGGCATTATTTACTTCTTGATGAGCCCAGTAATCACTTAGACCATGCAAGTCGTACGTGGTTAAGTCAAAAATCCTTCAGCATCCTGCGGGCTGTTTAGTTATTAGCCATGACCGCACATTGTTAAATCAAATCTCCAATACCTATGTTTTAAATGATTTTGGTTTGCAACACTTCCGTTGCAACTATACCGAGTATCAGTCACAAGCAGAGCAACAACAACAGGCACTACAACACAATATCTCGCAAGAGAAACGTGAACTCAAACAATTACAAACCCAACAGCATGAGCAGCGCATGAAAGCTCAGAAAAGGCAAAAGTCTGGGCAGAAATTACGAAGCTCTGGTTCTCAAGCCAAAATCCTACTCGACTTTAAAAAAGAACGTGCGAGTCAAACCTTATCGGGAGTCGCGCAGCAACAACTTCGCCAAAAGGAACAAGCGCAAGATGAGCTCAAAAACAAACAGCAGCAACTAGAACAGATTAAGTCACAAAAGTTTGATTTCCATTTTCAACCTAAACAAACTGGTGAAATTCTTCGTTTAAAAGAAGTGGTTTTAGCAGCACTCTCTATCTTCCCTATTTCTTTTGCCTTACATAGCGGAGAAAAAATCCAACTGCGCGGCCAAAATGGTTCAGGTAAGTCGACCTTACTTCGTGCCATTCAAAATCATAGTCATGTTCAATCGGGAGATATTTTCAAGCGTGGAACATCGTTATATTTAGATCAAAGCTTTAGCCTACTGAATCAAGAACTGAATGCAGTACACAATTTACAGTTATTGAATCCGTCTTTGTCCGATGAGGCGTGTCGAAGTCAATTGGGGCAACTTCGAATTCGACGAGATAAGGCTTTGCTTCCCATCTCCCTACTCAGTGGCGGTGAACAACTCAAAGTCGCTTTACTAAGTATTAGTCTCGCGGCACAGCCTGTGGACTTACTGCTACTGGATGAACCCGAAAATCATCTCGACATAGACTCAAGACAACTGTTGGCACAGGCTATTCGCGACTTTACAGGGGCGGTTATTTTAGTTTCACATGATGACGCCTTTGTCGAGGAGACACAGATTCAAAGCTATTTCGATTTAACCCAAACGCATTAGACTAGACAGCGTGATCGGATTTGCGTATAACACCGTTTTTCTATTTGACTGGTGACACCGCTGTGAAACTCATTCTTGCACCAATGGAAGGCTTAACCGACCCAATCATGCGTGATGTGCTCACGTCTGTAGGTAGCTTCGACTGGTGTGTGACCGAGTTTATCCGTGTGACCAATTCGGTGTTACCCGATCATATTACCACCAGTATTGCCCTGAATTACTCAATGGCGGAAAAACGGCGGCAGGAACACCCGTGCATGTGCAGTTTTTGGGCAATGACCCTGAAATGTTGGCTGCCAATGCCATCCGTGCAGTGAAACTCGGTGCACCCGCCATTGATATGAATTTTGGCTGTCCAGCCAAAACCGTGAACCGTCACCGTGGTGGCTCGGTGCTTTTAGATGAGCCAGAAGTAGTACATGAACTGGTCAAAGCAGTACGTGATGCGGTTCCTGCACATATTCCTGTTTCTGCAAAATGCGCTTAGGTTATATGGACCGACATTTTATGTTGGACAATGCTCATGCCATTGAAGATGCCGGTGCGGCTTGGGTTACGGTGCATGCACGTACCAAAGCCGATGGTTATACTCCACCCGCTTTTTGGGATCAGCTCCGCCCGATTCGTGAAGCATTGAAAATCAATGTGATTGCCAATGGTGAAATTTGGAACAATGCAGACGCGAAGCAATGTCGGCTAGAGTCTGGCTGTGAAGATTTGATGATTGGACGTGGTGCCGTGACCACACCCGATTTGACCCAGTGTATTCGTCAAAATATCGACACACCTCTGCTGACATGGAATGAACTACTGACCTTACAAATCCGTTTTTTAAACGGCGGCTATAAAAAAGAAATGAATATGGTCGGACGTTATAAGCAATGGCTTGGCATGATGTCTAAACACTACCCTGAAGCCAAAGCCCTCTGGGACGAAGTCAAACGTATCAAACCGCTGGATGACATTATTCTCAAACTAAAGGCAAGCGCGACTTAATCCGTTCGCGCAACGATCGCCACATAAGTCGGTAAATTCCATGCACCACCCGAAAAGCCTTTGCACTGCTGCGATTGTGCCTGATAACTGAGGACAAAAGCCTTTCCATTCCAAGCCCACTCGGAACGAATACCACAGTCTGCGATACCACGACCTTTTTGCTCTGAGAAAATCTGCGCCTCACTAAAACTTGAGCCTGATGTGGTGACTTGCTGCTGAATCTTTTGCAATGCTTTGTCCATAACCCAATAGCCTAGACCTTCATTGTACGCTCCACGCCAGCACGGCACTTGAACCACCACTTGCTCTGCATTCAGCGGATAGACTGAAACCCGATCTTCCTCAAAAAAACCGTGCCTCATACAAATTTGGACAGTCTTGTTCATCTGTTGTTGCTTTTAACTTTTTAAAGAGTTGATTGGCAATCTTACTGTCCACGGCAAAGTGGCTGGCAACCGCAGGGCGATACCCCGTGATGCCAATTTGGGGGATGGCTTTTGGGTTGTAAAACATTTTGCTCAGACTGATTGCCTTTTTGATATACCGCGTTCGGTGTATTTACACGCTTTTGTATATCATCCATTTTGAGCAAAACTGCATTTGCCCCAGCAGTTGAAATTTGCCATTGCTGTGCTTGGGTCGTGAGACGAATATCTTCCGCACCCACCAAAGCTTTTAGCAACTGTGCACTTTGAACACTGGACAGTTTCGCAGTACTTTTCTTGGCATCGATGGTTAGGCTCCCCAGAGATGTTCCTCCTACGTTTAAATTGGCTTCAGTATCCTGTGTAAATTCCTCAGCCACTTGAATTTGGCTGAGTACCGCACTGCCTGCACCTGCGGGGCGAGAAATCAGTAATGAAATAGGATGACCAAACTGAGCATCACTTTGATAACCCACCGCACGGCACATGCCCGTATTATCACAGGCAAGCTCCCAGTCTTTATGCATAAAATAGTTACCCGTTTCAGCATGAGTCAACTGGCTCAAAGCACTCATCAGCAACACACCAATAATGGGACTATTTCGTTTTATGATCTTATTATTCAACATATGCACTCACTCCACTTCAGAGGAATCTTAATCTTGCACTCAAAAACTTCGGCTTTGCACGATACCTATATAATTTAAACAATCTTCAACACGTATCCGTTGTACCTTCGACAGCTGATCTAGATCAAACCAAGCATAGGCCGTATGTTCATCACTGAGCCTAATCTCAGCAGATGCAGCCAAATGGCATCTAAAAATAAAGGCATGCGAGGTCACTGCCGAATGAAAATACACACCCGATAAATAATCGATCTGAACCTGACAACCAAGTTCTTCTTGGCACTCACGCAGCAAAGCCTGATGAATAGTTTCTCCCATATCCAAGGCTCCACCGGGCAGCCCCCAAGCCTGATCGGCATAATTGGCTTTCAGTAATAAAACCTGTCCTGCATCATTGGTCAGCACCGCATGAGCACTCAGTCGGTAAAAGTCTTGAAATGCCATAGATACCTTCTTCTTAAGTTGTTCATGTTGTCATTCAAACATAGCCCAGCAAAACGGAGGTGGCTCAATCTGTATCCAAGCCAAAGCTATAATCGAACTCAGTCTGGAAAATGAATCGGCTTTGACATTTTAGTTTCAAAGTCCACAGGCACCGAAATATGCTGATGGGCAACCAACCACTCACCTGCCGTTTTTTGAAAACATAGGGTGATTCTGCACCAAGGAATCTCTGGAGTTGCAACGCCACTGGCATGATCCAATTTAGAATAACAATGTAAAAAAGCTAAACCGTCACGACTAAAAATATTGATGTTACACCTGAACACTTTGATTTCCCCCTGAAAAAATGGGGCATATCGTCTCCACAATTCTTGATAGGCTTGTACACCTTGTAGCTCAAACCCAATATCAAACAAGCTGACATCACTCTGACAAAGACGAATGATATTTTGTACATCCATTTTACAAATGGCATCATCCCATTGTTTGAGTTTGAAGATAATTTCATGCCCTGCATGCTCATCTCCAACTAATCGAAAATCCACATCGCACTCCCACACTACAAATCAAACTGCATAAAAAAACGCGTGCGCCATCCATAGCAAAACACGCGGTTTTCTTCAATTCTTAAAACAAGCAAAATATGTAATCTGATCTTAAGTCGTCAAATCCTTAATCGTGGTACTTGAACCATTATTTTTGACCGACTCAATGCCTTTATCTCGGGATTGCTCACTGGCATAAAACTGACTGGTACCAATAATCTGATGATTGGCAGCCTTTAAGTTAAAATAAGGTTTGCCATTTTTGGCTTCTAAGCGTTCATAACGCGTATCATCGGGGCTATTTTTTTGCACCGACTCAATTCCATTATGTGCTGACGCTTTTGCTTTATACAGTTCACTGGTCAAAATGACCTCGCCATTTCCCGCTTTTAAAACAAAGCGATATTGGCCATCATTTGCCTGACTTACTTCGTACCATCCTGACATAAGCTCACCTATTGTTATTTTTAAAGTGATTGTAGATCCACCAAAACCGAATAAAAAATCATCCAATTTCATAAAATATAAATGACTTCTTTTATAAAAAAAAGTGCATTTACTACCAGCCCAGATTTTATTTTTTTAAAATAACAGCGCTATATGAATAACGCATGACAGCCTCAAACCGTTTAAATGACACGTGATATCGGCCCAATAAACGGTTTGGCACTCTTCCTAATTTTATGCTTTTAATACCAATTTGCTATAACTGCTTTTTGGCATTTCAATAATTTCTACACAAATTTGTACCGTTAAATCCTGAGGAGCGGTAAAGTTTTGCTGCAATGTTTTAAGTAATTGGCTCGAAATGGCACACTTGGTGGCTTCATCTCGTCCGCTTAATAAAGACACTTTGGCATGCAAATAAGCCTGTGCATCGCCTTCTACCCCAATCACAAAATCGGACTGCCGAATGGCACGACTTTTGATGTCATTGCCCGATTGTACAAACTGACCATCCAGCAAAGCTTGGTTTAACGCCAGCAACATCGGCTTAATTTCAAGGGTGTCGATATTGTCTGAATATTCAAGGTGGATATGTGGCATAACGTATTCTTCAACAGGTTTTTATCTTTATAGCATGCTGTGCTAGTGTTTCAACGCTTAATGTCTTTTCAAAATGGCTGAAAAAACAAAAAACGGAGTCCAATTGACTCCGTTTTAATCTCGAACTGTAAACTCAGCGGATTAGGCTTTTTTCACATACTCAGATTTCAGTTTCATCGCACCGACACCGTCAATCTTACAGTCAATATCATGACCATCTGCGGCATCTGGCAGTAAACGAATATTTTTCACTTTGGTTCCGACTTTCACCACCGATGACGAACCTTTAATTTTTAAATCTTTAATCACCGTTACCGTGTCACCATCAGCAAGTAAGTTGCCGTTGGCATCTTTAATTGCCACCACTTCTTCTGTTGCTTCTCCCTCTTTCCATTCGTTTGAACATTCAGGGCAGATCAGCAAGTCACCATCTTCATAGGTATATTCGGACTGGCATTTTGGGCAGTTGGGTAAAGACATAAAAACCTCAAAAATAAAAAAATAAGCAATTCACATTGCTCAAAACGCCAATATAGCATTTTTCAGACGAAAACGATGCGAATCACCTATTTCTTTTAAGGCTTTAACTTTGTCACAGGATGAATAAAATAAAACCTAAAAAATATAAATTTCCCTGTAGTAGCATCAGCTCAACACTTACTTTTGTTCCAAACACTGCTTCAAAATCACCACATGGTTATGCTGTTCTTCTTTGGCTGCGGTGAGTAACGTGATCTGCTCACGCACCGCCAATTGGCGCAAATCATTCAACTCGGCGGAATGTGCTTCCAGTTCTTTCATATAACGGACTTTAAACTCATCCCAGTGTGCCACCATGTCTTGGTGATACCATTTCCGTAGTTCATTGGATGGTGTGAGAATTTTTGGCCATTCATCTATTTTTGCTCAATTTTTGAGACCCCTCGTGGCCACAACCGATCAACCAAAACCCGTTTACCATCCTCGGCCTCAATAGGCGCATAAACCCGCTTCATGCGTATTGGCATGCAGACCTCCTTTTTATTCTTTTGCGCAACTTATTCAAGTGTTCAACGATGACGAAGTACTATTCATCGGGAATGTCTGGATTCACTAAAAAAGCCAAGAGTTGCAATGACTCTTGCCAGCCCAAATAACAGCCATCGACAGGAATCACATCGGGTAAACCAGACTGCGTAATATGGACCTCAGTACCGACGGATACTTCTTTAAACTCAACACGTACTTCAATTTTTCCTGCCAATTCAGGTACATCAAACTCATCGGTATAGCGTAATAAACTGTTTTCAACGAT
>JACAAK010000074.1:0-13387 GCA_025093985.1 Calvatia gigantea | reverse complement strand
ATCATCTGAAGCTCTGTTTCACCTATTCTGCTAGTGTGACTAAGCTGGAAAGTAAGATGCTTCCACTGATTACATATCAGTATTCTGATAATGAGAAGGACCACTTAAGAGCAGAGCATGAATCACTCAATTCACTTGAGACTTATCACATCTGTGATCTTGCAAAGTGCTTAGCATGTCAGAAAGAAGTGAACAAGCACATTATTACAAACTTACCACACTCCTGGACTCTCCCTACTAACATATTAACTTCCTTTCTTGGAATTCCTTTTGTCTCCTACCCCAGTCCATTCTTTATTTATTATCATATGTACTACTATCCTTTGCTTCTTATGATTCATACAGAATCATGTTTCTATTTCACCTTCATCAGACTTCTATTTACTTGTCTCCATTTCCTTTATGACTTGTATCACTTCTGTTACTCATCCCTATGACTCCTTAGATTACCAATTAACCTGTAGCAGTCTCTTATTGACTCATCCTTCTTTACTACATAATTTCCCATTCCTTATGTGTAGCTAGTATATAAACCCTAAGTAGTGCCTTGTATTACTTAGGTTATTCTAGTAACAAGCTTCCTTATCTTCGCTTGTTTGCTACAAGGTTAACAACCTTGGGGACTGCAGTGACACTTAACTTGGACTTCTCAGACAAGTGCAAGCTTCTACTCGAGGGAGCAATCCGAAGTCTGCACAGAAGTCCTTGAGACTTGTCATATACTCCTGGGCTATAGCATTGAACCTCTCCCTAAGTAGAGACAATCCCGGCCTGGTTGTTATGACCTTAGTCTGAGTTTACCTCAGGTTGCAACTTTGGGCTAAGACTTGAGGGCAAGTAAAGGGAGAGGAACAAAGGTGGTTAAGCATACCAAATACAGTGGATGTATATATGCTTAAATACAGAGAGCCATCCAGTTGAATGGATGGAGTAACTATGTGAAACATCCAATCAGGCTGGCATAGTAGTTAATATGAGTCATAGATAGGGATCACTCAACAGGAATAGCTGAAACAGATATACTAGGGACAGGAATGCAGACAAGGATGGGGTACGACTTGATCGGTAGAAAACCATAACAATACCCCCCAATTTGGCTTTATGCCTCAGGAAGCTTCATCAAAGTCACCATTGACTACAGCAGAGGTGAGGGCTTTCTTGGTGGCTCTGATGAGGTATTTTCCATCATTTGACCATGTGAAGAAGATGGGTAAGTGGCTTCATCTGTCCTGGTGGATAGAGACTGGGACGCCGTTGAATGGGAAATTGGTTGTGGTGGAGTTGTCCCAATAACTCTTGACTATTGTCTTCCAATAGTGTTGGTCCTTTTCTTGGCCTGGTAATACAGTGTGGAACCTTGTGGGTGGGAGAAAAACTGATATGAGTTGTGGTGGAGTGATGGTTTTTATAAAACAGTAGAGAGAGTTGACTTCTTCTTTCATGGAGATGGTAGTTTCTTTGTCCATGGGTGTGTTGGCTTGGGTCGGTGGCATGGGGTTGATTGTACTGTGTAATTCAGAGAGGATACTATGGATCCTGTCAACAAGGGCATCGATCTCTAGATCCTCAGTGGTCTTGTTGTGTCTGAGTAGGTTCATGGCTACATTGGCAAGTTCTAGGAATATATTGGCAATATTGAGGTGTTTGAATACCTCAAGTCTGAGGTTGATGCAGTTGTAGAGGCTGTAGACATGGTCTTGTTCACTGGGTGTGAGTGTGGATTGGTCTAGGGCTTGGAAGATGGCAGGGATATGCTGATTGGTGGATGAGGATGCATTGGTGAACCCTGCATACATGTTGGCAAAGGTAATACATGTAGTAGCAAGGGCGATGTGTCAGTTGATGACTAATCACTTGTTTTGGGCAGTAATGGTTTCTATTTCACTATTGGTGGCTTTGTCGACATCTTTTAGTAGGGATTCAAGAAGTCCCTGTACTGGGGACAGTGTGGTGGTAAGGTTGTAGTGAGTGCCTTGGGGCACAGGTGCTTGGTGTTGCCTGGTTCTGGGAGGGGAATGGATGAGATTGTGGTCAGATTGGGGTGGATGAGGGAGCAGATGGTAACATGGTTGGCTTGGGAGGAAGGCATGTCTGGCTAGTTTCTTTAGTTGGGTGATGATTTTTTGGTTTTTCTGCCCCTCTTTTTATGGGTATCCTCTGGATGCCTCTTTTGGTAATCTGCTATTGCATCTTGAGCATTTGTCAGGTTTGACTCTGCTATCTATGTATCATCTTCATTGTCATATCCTTTCCAGTATACTAGGAATTGATAGCCCCATCCCTGTTTTCGTCATCCTCGGATCTCCTCTATTTCATATTCTTCTTTATTATTGATGATCACTGGCTTAGGTGCTGGTAGTTTCTGCTGCCTTGGGAATGCTGCTTTCTGTACCAGGGTTAGCAGCTGCTCATTAAACACATTGTGAATGGCCCATCCTTCTGGTAATGCGAGCCAATATGCCACTTCTCCTATCTTTTCCTTGATTTGGAAAGGCCCATACCTTTTCTGGCCTAGCTTCTTTGATGGCTGATTGGTATGGATATTTGCATTTTCTAGCCATACTTCATCACTGATTTGATATTGCATTATGTGCAGCTTGCTGTTGTCATGGGTCTGTTTCATCTTTTCTTGATATGATCATAGTGCCACTGTGGAGTTCTCTCTTGCATTCCATAGTTGTTTCAGGAATTTGGTGCTACTGGGGTTGTTTGTTACTCTGCGGTCTTTCCCTTTCCAGGGGTGTTATCCATAATTGAGGTAGAACGGCATTTCCTGTGTTCCACTGTGCCTCTTGTCATTATACTGGAACTCAGCCATGGGTAGCCAATTCACCCAGTTGTTTTGTTCATAGTTGCAGTATAGGTGAAGGTATGTTTCAACTTCTCAGTTGATTCATTCCATTTGTCTGTCTGTTTGGGGATGGTAGGCCATTGATAGAGTTTGTTCTATTCCTAATCCTTTGAACAATTCCCCAGTAAATTCTGATGCGAACTGTGGTCCTCGGTCACTGAGGACTTTCTGTGGTACCCCATGTAGCTTCCATATTTCATTCCTGTAAAGCTGCATGATTCCTTTTGATGATATGTCTGTTTTTGTTGGCATGAGCCGTATTATTTTTGTGAACTGGTCGACAACTACCAGGATGGCATCTTTTCCTTCTGATTCTGGCAGTGGCCCAATGAGGTCAATGCTTATCTCTTCCCATGGCCCATTCGGTATTGGGAGCAGATGTAGTGGCATTTTCAATGGCATTATGCAAGGTTTGTTCCTTTGACAGTTCTGACATCCTTTGATATATTTCCTGGTGTCATTTTGTATGGATGGCCACCAATAGTCCCTGGTGATCAGTCTGATCATCCTATGTTGTCCTGGGTGTCCCACATCTGGTGCATCATGATATTGTTGTAGAATTTCTTCATGGAGTGTGGGGTCTGGTGGCACATATATGCTGTTTTTCCTGTAAATGATCCCATTATGTTCTGTAATGTCGGATTCTTTGTTTAGAAGCTTTGTAGTGATGCTCATATCCCTCTGGTGATTTGCTTTTATCCAGTCCATGAATGTCAGTGTAATGAATAATTCCATACAGAGTAGGATGGTTTCTTCAGATTCTTCTTTGTTTTCTGATTTGCCTTGTAGCCAACTTTTCTGGATCATGGTGATTACTCCATTGTTTTCCTCATCTGGTTCTTGGCAAATTCTGGACAGTAAGTCTGCTTTTGTGTTTGTCTTGCCTGGCACATGTCATAGTGTGAAGTCATAGTCCTGTAATCTTAAGTACTATCTTGCTTGTCGACCATTAAGCTTCTGGGGTTCTCTGTAGTACTTGAGATTTTCATGGTCAGTTCAGATTTCAAATTTCTCCTCTGCATCTAGTAGATAGTGCTGCCATTCTTTTAGGGCATAGATAATGGCCAATAATTCCTTGTCATAGATTTCGTAGTTTCATTCTGCTAGGGAGAGTGTCTGTAACATGAATGCAATTGGGTGCCATTTCTTGTCTTGTTCTTGTGATAGGACTCCTCCTAGTATATAGTTTGAGGCATTGACTTCTACTCAAAATTGTCCCTTTCTTTGTGGCAGTGTCAGGGTGGGTTCTTCTGTGATTTGTTGTTTTAATTCATTGAATGCTGACTGATATTCTTCTTCCCATTTCCATTCAACAGCTCCTTTGAGCTGGTTGAGTGGGGTCACAATTTTACTGAAGTTCTTGATGAACTAGCAGTAGTAATTTGCAAAGCCTAGGAAGTGTTCCACTCCCTTTTTGTTTTTGGGTTTTGGCCAATCTCGTATGGCCTTGACTTTCTCCTCCTCCATTTTAATGTGTCCATGTCCTATTTTTACTCCTAACATGGAAATTTCCTCAGCATCAAATATGCACTTTGTCCATTTAAAGCAGAGGTTGTATTCGGCTGCTCATGTCAAGAACTATATTGTTCTTTCTTTTAGTTGTTCCTTGGTGTCCTCTGGGATCACAAAATTGTCCATGTAGTTTATAATGTCTCTGTTTTGTAGCAGGTCCCAGAAGATGCTTGTCATCATCCTGGAGAATGTTCTGGGCAAGTTGCTTAGCCCGAAATACATTACAGTTGGTTCAAACAATCCTTCATTGGTCAAAAATGCTGCTTTCTATTTGTCTCCTTCCTTAATTCTGATGTTGTTGTATCCCCAAATGATGTCAAGCTTGTTGAAGTATTTTGCTTTTCCCAATTTGTCAATAACTTCTCCGATTCTGGGTAGTGGTGTTTTGTTCTTTACTACTACATTCTTTAATTGTCTGTAGTCCTGGATTAATCATTTTGAACCATCTTTCTTTGGTATGAAGAAGGTGGGGGCTGCGTATGGAGATTTTGATGGTTGTATGCATCCTGACTCAAGGTTTTCCTTAATGAAAGACTTGAGTTCATCCTGTTCCTTGATTGTCATGTTGTATGTCCCAGCACTTATTTCCTTGGGTGCATCCTCAGTTAGGATTATTTCATGGTCCCATTCTATCCATTGTAGTAGCTTATTGAAGGTTGTTTTGTTAAACAGTTGTGTGAACAGTTGAACATAGTCTAGCAGATCTGCTGGTTTGGTTGGGTCTGGCTCGTTCTCTTCTTTCCATACATCTTCTGTGATGGCCATGCTTTGGATTTTTTGGATGACCTGGATACTCTGGTGTGGAAAGTGGCAGTCTGGTGAGCATCGGGTGAATTTGATTTCTCCTTTTTTCCAGTCCACTTCAGAGTTATGTTTGGTCAACCAGTCGTGTCCTAGGAATATTTCTGCTCTGTCTTGGAGTTGAACTACTGATGCTTCAATCGTCTCCTTGTGTCCCTTGATTTCCATCTCGATAGTGGCTGTTTCCATAACCTTTCCTCCTTGATTTGTTGTTCTATCAGTATTGAGGACTGTGATTTCTTGTTTTAGTTTTTTCATGGGGATTCGTTCTTCATCTACAAGCTTTTTGCTGATGCTGCTGGTGGTGCATCCTGAATCAACAATGGTGTCAACTGTGATTTCTTTGTTTGGAGTTTGAATAGTCCCTTTTAGGTTTAATTCACACTTTCATTTCTGAGGAATTATGTAGTATTTTTCTGATATCCTAAATACAGTTTGTTTGACTTGTGAGGTAGCACCTACTCAGAGTCTTCAGAAAAATCCTTCTGTTCTCCTGGGCTGGTTTCTTCTACTGCTCAGATTTGTACTTTCTTAGGCACAGTGCAAACTTTGGCAATGTGACCTGTTTTTCCATAGTTGTAACAGGTTAGCCCTTTGGGCTTCTTGCAGTCCTTGGCAATGTGGCCGAAAACACCACAATTGTAGCATTTTGGCTCCCCTTTTGCATTGAAGATGTGATGTCTGCTGCCTATCTCCATTGGTTCTCCCATTTCTCTATAGGTCATTCCAGTGTTGGTTTTCTTATCTCCTTGGTATTCTGATGCTTCGTACCCCTGTCCCATGGCAAGAACGGCTTCTGTCCATTCTGCATAGGTGTCTGGTCTGGTGCTAGGTGGGTAGCATGTGATGGTGTGGATAATGTCCTGCCTGGCATTTTTCTTGAGCAGGAACATTGCATGTTTGTTGTTTGTTTTTGCCTTGCTCTTTAGGACTTGGAACTTGATTAGGTAGTCAGCTGTGTTTTTGTTTCCTTGTTTGAATTTCTCAATTTGCCATTCTACTTTGCTGTTTGAAGCATTGTCGGAGAAGGTCTTCCTAAAGTCTTTGGAGAATGCTTTCCAATCTACCAAATCTTCTCCATCTAAGATTTGTGGGGCCTTCATGGCTATATAGGCTTCTGCTGTCCCTCCTCTCAGCCTGGCTAAGACTGCTATAGCCTTGTCATCTGCTGAGACTATTTTGTTGAATTTCATGAAGAGCATTATTGTTCTCCACCAATCATCAAATTTGGTGCAGATGCCATTGAAAAACCCCAGGTCTAGTACTAAGCCTTTCCCATTGGGTGCTGTTGTGGGTACTACTGCATTGTCAGTCATATCAGAGCTGGTTTCTGATTCTGTTTCATCTGAGCTTGATTTGTCTGATTTCTCCTATCCTAGGTTCTCCCAATGGGTTAACTCTTCCTCTGCTAGGTCAAGCCCATTTAGAAGTTCTGATAGTGCTTCTTCTTCTATTGGGTTTGCTCTGGGTTCATCATGTGTTTCCTCAATTGGTTCTTCAGGTACTTCAGGGTTCCCTGTTTCTTCTTCATCTGATGTTTTGGATTCGTCATCAGTGACTTCGAGATTTGGCTCTCTGTATTTATCTGGGTTCAAGCTCATATACTAGCTCCTGGGTTGTCTTTGTTTTTGTTCAGGCCTGTTTCAGCCTACTCCTTGCAAGGTGAGGTGGGGATGCTTAACCAAATGTTACGACCTTAGTCTGTTAAGACCTCAGGTTGCAGCTTGGGCTAAGTCTTGAGAGTGAGTAAGGGGAGAGGAACAAAGGTGGTTAAGCATGGCAAATACAGTGGATGTATATATACTTAAATACAGGGAGCCATCCAGTTGAATGGATGGAGTAACTACATGAAATGTCCAATCAGGCTGGTATAGTAGTTAACACAAGTCATAGATGGGGATTGCTCAACAGGAATAGCTGAAACAGATATACTAGGGACAGGAATGCAGACAAGGACAGGGCGCAACTTGAGCAGTAGAAAACTATAACAAGTTGGGGGCATTGGTATGGGTCGCTAGAGGTGAAATTCTTGGATTGACTCAAGACCGACTATTGCGAAAGCATTTGCCAAGGATGTTTTCATTAATCAAGAACAAAGGTTAGGGGATCGAAAACGATCAGATACCATTGTAGTCTTAACAGTAAACTATGCCGACTAGGGATCAGGTGACCTCAAATTTGATGTGTCGCTCGGCACCTTACGAGAAATCAAAGTCTTTGGGTTCTGGGGGGAGTATGGTCGCAAGGCTGAAACTTAAAGGAATTGATGGAAGGGCACCACCAGGTGTGGAGCCTGCGGCTTAATTTGACTCAACACGGGGAAACTCACCAGGTCCAGACATAACTAGGATTGACAGATTGATAGCTCTTTCATGATTTTATGGGTGGTGGTGCATGGCCGTTCTTAGTTGGTGGAGTGATTTGTCTGGTTAATTCCGATAACGAACGAGACCTTAACCTGCTAAATAGCCAGGTCGGCTTTTGCTGATCGCCGGCTTCTTAGAGGGACTGTCAGTGTCTAACTGACGGAAGTTTGAGGCAATAACAGGTCTGTGATGCCCTTAGATGTTCTGGGCCGCACGCGCGCTACACTGACAGAGCCAGCGAGTTCTTTTCCTTGGCCGGAAGGTCTGGGTAATCTTGTCAAACTCTGTCGTGCTGGGGATAGAGCATTGCAATTATTGCTCTTCAACGAGGAATACCTAGTAAGCGTGAGTCATCAGCTCGCATTGATTACATCCCTGCCCTTTGTACACACCGCTGGGAGTGTTTTTGGGGTTGTTGTTGTTTTTGGTGTGGTTGGTGTTGTGTTAGTAGCTCTGGTACTCAGGGTGTTGGTATTAGAGGAGATCCTTGATCTGTCTCTGATATGTTGAAGTTTGTCATCTGATGATGTGGTATCTGTTGTGTCGATGGTGGATGTGGATCAATGTTTTTTTCGTTCGTCTCAATGACTTTCTTCTGCTGACTGCATGTAGAGTTTTGGACCCACTCACTCACCCTAGCTCAACGATTAGTATAGAAAAAAATCACATCCTTAAGGGTAGGTCAGAGATCGGGTTACCTGATAGAGAATGTCTTAGTTTTAGCTATTTCGTTTCACAATAAGTAAACTTATATTTCTATTTCTACGCTACATGTTTTTATCTTAAATACACTAGGATTGGAACAAGATGTTTCGGCCACTCGGATCATTATAGAACCATAAATGCGTCGTGACTTGCATATTAAGTCCAGTATCCAATTGTCGACTCACTGTCATAACAGCACCTTCTTCTTCAGGTTCAGCAGGTGGATGGTTACCATGATCATCTGCAAAATGCACCCTGGCCTCATTTCTGGCCTTGGATGCAAAATTACGAACATGCCGTGAATCCGCACGAATGCCCGGAGTCTGCGGCACTGTCTCAGGTATATCATCAAGAACTAAAGGAGTACGTTGAATAGCCAATCGCTTGCTGGCACGTGACCCCTCTGGTTCCTCTCTCGCCTTGCCTTTACCCTTCTCACGATCAGGTGTAGTAGGAGGAGGTGCTGTGAACTGATCTTGGGGTTGGTCTGTATCCATACGTTCACCTAACAATGACGTGATAGGTTCGCTAGCAGATGGAAAGACTTCACCCTCATGCGTGGTGTTGAATCCAGGTAAACCATGATGGACATATGCGACCTTGGAAATAGCCGATATATCTTGCAATGCATCATGTGACGGATCCGCATCATGAATGATCTTGGATGACAGAATACCATTGAAATCTTGAGCCGTGGCGATAACGACTAAATACAAATACCGGTGGGGATCGTTATTATCTGCTTCCCTGACTCCACTTCGTTCCCCGTCAGCATCAAATCGGAATTTGCCGCGATACCCTGCCATAGAATACTTGAGTTTAGTGATACGACTCTTGTATGACATCCAAGGATTGTAGAGAGTCACACGTCGGTCAATTAAGACCTTGGCATGAGTAGCTTGAAGTGCGCCATATAGCGCACGATATTCAGGATCCACTAATGGACGATTACGTGGCAAGTACCATTTCGGGGCATTGGTCCCGAAAATAGTGTCATTATCATACACCTTGCCAGAATAATACGCACCATCACGATCCGCATCTTGATTGTCTAACATATTATCAATGACTTCAGTAGAACTGAAGAGCATAATACGCACGCTCCAGCGTGCTTTGGGTGAAATAGAGAAATTGAGATTGATAAATAATTCTTTCACACGAATACATGCGCTGTTTCTAACAGGAATTCTTGGTAACATGGGGGCTGTACTAGGAGCATATGCAGGCCGGTTCATGACCATGCCCCACATAAGGTACCGCGTACGTTCACCATCAGCTCGCAGAGCTAGACGGTTAGACCGGAACTGGACTGGAAATCTTACGGTGCCGTCGAGGTGCTGGGGAGGGACGTTGCTTCGTCCTGTGTCGATCTCTGCTGGGGTGTTGTTAACAGAGAATCCCACCAGGTCATGGACAGACGTATACTGTATTTGTTACGATATCTTGGAGTAGGACATGGCTTCCAACGTCGGCTGGAGAACCGCTTACGGCGATAGGAAGCACGACGTATTGAGTAACACCTGACGCCACACCGACGGTATGTCGATCGGCGACGATACGACCGTTTCCGAGAAAAGTTACGTAACGCACGACGTGAACGCTTACCAGAGTACCGCCTTCGCCTGCCTCGATAATAAGCCATATTTGTGATGGCAAAGGAGGCTGATAAATAGGTAAGTGGTTAACTGGCAAGCGAGGTGAGGGCAACTCAGGATATGGTTGGTAAGTAAAAGGGTGAGCCATGCTTTTACCTTGACTTGTTACTCTTATATACTCTTACAAGTTTCACACGGTGGTTAGAAAGGGGGGGGGCCGAGAAACCGAGACGCCGCTTTGATTCAGTAATGCGTACTATCTACTACATGGGCGTTACATAGTAGATAGCGAAGACACGAACCCGCTCGTGCCTTGAGACGCTCCCGCCTCACCCGGACCTGCAAGGAACGGGTTGCCTTCTCCGTCCGCGGAGATAAAGACCGCATTCTGGCGAACCAGGGCTTGCAGGCAGCGACTGTAGACGGACCCGTGACCAGGCCGGATGTAAACTGCTTGACGGCGGCGCGCAACGCGGAGCGTTTTGACGGGCATGGTGGGTGCGACGTAGGGGCGGGGAGAACCGGGGTGGCTGGCAGAGGGGGTATGCGGGGGGGAGTCCTGGACCGGCGACGAGCAGAGGTGCCCGTCAACCCAGAGGGTCCCAGAGCCCGAGTCTCCGGAATCGTCGTCAGCTGACCCCTCTGCGTCTGTGTTGGAGAGCAGCTCCTGGCGGTCAACTTCGCCGTCAGGGTGGACAAAGGCGACCGGGGAGGACTCGACCTTGATGTCTGGGGTCATGTCTTGGACGGGGGAGGGGGGGGGATTGGTGACCTCCACTTCGACGTGGGGAGGTGATACAGGTGGGCCAGTCCAGTTCCTTTCCGTGGCGGAGGGGTCTTTGTCTCCCCAAGCGGGATTAACAGTGGAATCCACCGCCATATCACCTGGGGCGACGTCACCGCCGCCGGTTCCGGAGGGACCAGCACCGTCCACACCTGCTTGGGCCAGGGGAGCGCTGGGGGGGGCGGCCATGTCAGAGTCCGTGGACTCGTCGGCGGAGGAGGGTACGTCGGCGGGGGTGAAGTGGGCGTTGTAGGGAGGAGGGGTGAGAGAGGGGTTGTCATCCTCGGGGAGAGGACCACGGCCCCCGGTGGCCACAATGTGGGCAAACCTCTGCGCGAGGTCCGTCCCCTTGGATGCAAAGCGCTGGACGGTCTGGCAGGTGTAGAAAGGGAGGCCATTGCCGTCCCGGCCGACCTATAACGATAGAATGAGTATGGCACTGACGTGGCAGTCAAGAAAGTACTTACTTTGTGCTCAACGGAGAGCACGGAGACATAGGGGGAGGAATCCCCGAAAAGAGGCGCGGGGACACGCTTAAACTCCCGCTGTGTGGACCGGTACCAGTTGAACCGGTGGTTGTTGGGGAGGAGGGCCACTTCGAGGGTGGGGGGTTTGGGTTGGGTGTTCTCGGCCCAGCCGGAACCCCAGTTGCCAGCACTGGTCTAGGCGGGGACGTAGAGGGAGGTCTGGAAGTTGTGGTGGTGGCGGGTTTGTTCGGAAGCATTGAAAGACATTGAAGGAGTGTGATTGCGGTGGTAGCGGTGGTGAACTGCTGGAGAAATCAGTTGCGATGGAAGGGTATTTATACCCGAAACACGTGACTGCCACGTCAGTGCCATGTCGACAACTGTGCAGGTTCTTTTACCCGTAGGAGATTTTCCTTATCCACTCAGGTCCGGCTTCTAGAATTCTGATCGTTAAGTGAATATGGGCGGGGGTGGTGTGCAAGGGTAGGTTAATGGTTGCATCAATAATTTAATGTAGCTTGAAATAGAAGTTTCACTCTATAGCTTGTTTTTTGAGCCATTCTCTACCCAAACACTAACAGGAAGCACAACAGATAAAGAGGTATGAGTGTACACGGAACCGTTTCCTTTCATACCAGAAGCGTGCCAAGAATCACTACAGTTGCTAGGCTAGCTGATGGTAGGATTTTTTCTTACCCGGGCGCGAGGTGGCTGTACCCCTACCCGTCTATAACATTGTGGGTAGGGGTATGTACACCCAGAGCTTCCTTATATAGGTTTTATTGCCCTATTTGGACGGGCATGGGTAGAGGACTAGACACAATGTTAGATGGGGTCTAGTCCTCTTGCTGGCTATAAAAGCCAGTTCCCATGCTTCCCTCTGCCCTTCATCTGTCCCTGTTTTTAGTATTACTATGTCTTTTTTCGCTCATGCTTTTGACTTTGAAATCAACGGCGATATTAATGTCGTTGAAACTCGTTCCCACGACTTGGGGAATGGAGCGACCTCGTCCATTCTAAACATGGCAGTACGTGGTCGTGGTCGAGGTCAAGGTCAGGACCGTACTCAGGTGCGGCAGACAACTCCTGTGAGTTTTGTAGGCAATGTATGGCCCAAACCTGACACAGCTCGGGAGCTGTTTCTGCCTTCACAGACACCTGATGCAGCGGCTACAGAGTTGAGTGAACCAACCCCATTGGAGTATAGTGACTCGTTCCAGGTCACTATGCCTCCTGTATTGTATGCTCCTACAGCTACGGAGTACTTGGAAGTGAGTTGTTTGTACTTGTTATTGTTTTTATTATCTTATCTGATTATACGACAGCAATTTGGGGATGAAGGGATCAGTGATGCAGAGATCGTCGCATTAGCCAAGGAGTTAGACGAGGAGATCGAACGTAATCTCCAGGACCCGGGTTTATTACCTGAGTTAATCCCTCATCTCAGTGAAGGAGAGGAAGGTGTAGCTTATGTGCGTAACCGACTAGAACGTCAGCAGATGTACTGGAGTGAACGACGTGCCTTCATGCAGGCATTGGATGAAGCGGGCGAGTTGGACGAAGCCAATCGCATACTAGCGGAGATCGACGCGATGTGCCAGGCTGAAGAACCATCAGCTGTTGCTACAGAGCAGGCCACATTGGTAGCTGATGGGCTACAAGCAGAAGAGATCGTTGCGGCGTCCCAACGGATGACACCGGTTGAGCCTGCTAGTGGACCAGAGCATGGCGATGCTCGCGAAGACTTTGGCAATGAAGTTGAACAAGAAGCGAGAGAGTTCCGGTTGTCAGCGAAAGGATATTTCCTGACCTACTCTCAGGTATATAAACAGTGGATATGGGAACAAATGCAGTAGTGACTTATTTGTATAGATCGGTGATATCCCTAATGAAGAAGTGACTCGCTTCTTTGATGGGATGCACCCTAAACCGTTATGGTGGAAAGCAGTAGAAGAACACCATGGTGATGGTGGACGACATTGGCATGTAGCTGTCATGTTCAAGAATGTCCGACGTGATCGGCAGGCTTCGTTCGGCGCCGTTGAAATACCACTACCTTTATCGTCTTTTTACTTATTCAATGAGGCGGAGCTGGGATTAACAGTCCCACCTTTTGGCTTCAAGGTCTTTTACAGGCCGATCCGGGTTGAAGACATTGTCAGGTGGGGAGTT
Organism: Calvatia gigantea; assembly: GCA_025093985.1. Classification (NCBI taxonomy): domain Eukaryota; kingdom Fungi; phylum Basidiomycota; class Agaricomycetes; order Agaricales; family Lycoperdaceae; genus Calvatia; species Calvatia gigantea. The sequence continues at coordinate 134 of JACAAK010000074.1, read as the reverse complement.
TGGCTGGGGCGGCACATCTGTTAAAAGATAACGCAGGTGTCCTAAGGGGGACTCATCGAGAACAGAAATCTCGAGTAGAACAAAAGGGTAAAAGTCCCCTTGATTTTGATTTTCAGTGTGAATACAAACCATGA
>JACAAK010000073.1:0-14395 GCA_025093985.1 Calvatia gigantea | reverse complement strand
GATGACGCCGCTCAATTTGAGGTAGTGAGGATCATTCATGCTACTTTCCTTGGTGTGAGTTAGCTTTCGATGCCCTTGTGGCGCATTCACATTTCGGGATATAGGCCATTGTATGGGACCTTCTCGCATTCATACCAGAAGATGTCAAGATACTGAGGCAAGGTGGTCGTCTTGTCATGACAATCTGTTATCTTCTCACGAGGTAAGAGAGTTGCGAAAACTCAAGTCATTCCTGAGGGGCAAGCGGTAACATTCCAGGATTACTGCGGCCGTTTGCGTGGCTCTGTGGGTTGTAATGGAAGGTGCGTTGTGAACATGTCAGGAAGCGCAAAGATTGAATTGCGCCTATAGCTCGTCCGATCTCCAACTGTGGGGCAGTACTGGTCTGCATCAACGTCGCTTGCGTCTTGACGATGGCGGCCTCTTCGTACCTATTCCTCAAGCGAGCACAAGCGGTTTATTCAGGAAGCCGCCTGGCTCAGTGGGGATTTGCGCTTGCGTTCGTTTGTGCCAATTTGAGCAACCTATTGCCCCTTTTCAGTATTACAATGAAACATATCCCAGGAACTGGTTATTGCACCACTGGCAAGGTGGAATTATACGGGACAACCAGTTATTTTATGGCAGTATTTTTTGACAGTCTCGTCTTCTTTTCAATCTCGTACAAGATTGCATATCTGGGCCAAGACAACTTTGATACTCATGGGAATTGGGTCACAAGGCTGTTTACCAGCAAGACGCTTCCCCTTCTGTCGAAGGCAATCCTTCAGGGTGGTCAGAAGTATTACTTGTGAGCATCGTTTGCTCTACTGATACAATCTCAGCAAATACTGACACTACCTGACAGGGTCGGTGTTATCAGCAGAATTACTGCCTTGGTCATGACGTTCACGCCTTCGGTGCCCCCACGCTACCGGATAGCGTCCATGGCTCCTTCTGTGGTTGTGACGGCCGTTATGGTTTGTCGTGTTCATCGAGACATGGTGTTGGTGTTTCATAGCCTGGACGGGGATGTCTCCGGTTTGCGAACTAGGGTCATGACAAGCATGCAATTTGCCCACGTTCGACCAGTGTCCGGAGGAGCTACGTCCACTATTGTCATCAAGAGTTTGTCGTCGGAGGCGGATTCTCCAAACGAAAAGGTTATTGAGGCGAGAGTTGAAGGGTCACCATCCGAAAACGCAGTTTAATGAAGGAAATTTATTAAGGAGAGGGGTGAGTCTTGGGTTTGCGATTGCGATAGCAGGATGTATAATAGTTGGTTGGATTGGGGGTTACTGTATGATTTACGATTTTTTCCTTCCCTTTTTGGCTTGTTTCTTGGATTCCTTGGTTTATTTCTCATCTTTTTCTCTTGTATCTCATACTTCTTGCACTTGCCTTCCTTTATTTCCTCTTAAGTAAGGAGCCCGCCGTTTTAGCGATAGTGATAAACGAAGTTGATTGTACCATAGGTGCAGAGGAGTAAAATATCCTGATGGCCAGGTTATATCAGTCTAGTAGCAAATAGAATGGGTAACATAAATGCATCCGATTATCTTGGAGTGGTCGGAGGGACAGCAGTATAAATCCAGGGGAAAGTGCTTTGATGCTTGGGGTTGTAAATGTTTTACGTTCTGAAAACTTCCCGGGGGAATAACGGAGCTGAATGATGGGATTGCCTTAGTTTTTGGGATGGTGGCAGATTCTGGAGTGGAAGTACGTTTGTCGGAGGGGACAAACATGAACCAAAACACGGAAATGACGGCAACCCCTTTCTTTTTGGTCATCATCCATTCCCGCTTTCCGAGAGTCGCACACAGATGCGTTCGCTGCATACTACGTCTGGTGTCTCACAACGACAGACGGACGTATACGATATGGTCGCCTATGATGGAAGACCGTGTTCATCACCCTATTTTTGTTTTTCCGTTCTGTCGCCGCATTTTGCCAGGCGCTGTCTCGATTGTCATTGATTCGTTCGGCATCATAAATGATTGTCTACCTCATGGCATCAGCTTATTGCGCTTCGGATGTTAGAGAACGCTTTAAGGAGCATCGGTGCTAGGCGCTTCAGGAGCATTTATGGACATTTCACACCTCCACAGCCCCTATTGCTCCTGCCCCCCGGTATTCGCTAGCGACCACCACCGAAACACTGACGCACGATGCTGTACCTCATGACCGGGAAATTCCATCGCTCGTTCATGTACTTCCTTGGTGATTCATCTGATGTTACTGGCAGCCAGCCTGCGGTTGCACGAGTCTCTGTCGGTGCGTCAAGTTATCTGCTACCTAATGGCAGCAGACTAACGCCGGCGCTTAGAGCCTGGGTCCAGCCTGTCGGTCGCCACAACATCTCCAGACAGAGTGCCCTATCCCTCTGAAAATGACAATAAACCCGCAACTGACTATCTAGGTACGTATTTCACAGATTTGAACGGATAGAAGCTAAGATAGTCACCCATTCCATGGGTGTTTCCCTTCTGTGGGACGCTGGCGTATCTAGGCAAGGATCAAGTTCCTGTGATTCATTCCTCGGAAGTCTGTACCGCATATGGCGTCGGGAGGTGTCAGCTGAAGAATAGTCGAGGTATGTCCCGGTCAGACCCTCCTTGACCTACGGTGTTGACTCTTCCTCAGCAGGGCCTTTATCCACCGCAGCCACTGGCGGATTTTTTCCCAATGGAAACGGTTTCAACTTCTACAAGCCGGTGATGAAAGAAGTCCACGAGCATCACAGTCCTGGTGGTGAGTGATTCATTAGTTGCCCGATCCCAATTAGCACAAGAGATTAATATTTCATTTACCTTCCAGTATTGCAAGAATTGGTCAAGTATATCATTCTAGGCGCGGAATTCGACTCCTTGTATCGCGACGATCCACCTAGGTGCCACCCGGACACCCGGACAGGTTTCCTTGAGCAACTTCAGACACGCATCTATGACAGCATTCTGGCAACAAGAATTGTCTGGCTCGTTGGACCGGCCGGAGTTGGAAAATCTGCAATCATGCAAAGTCTTGCCGAAATCGTGTGCCCTTTTCCCACCATAAGATGCGCAACTCTGTTTTTCTCCCGACCGAATCATCGGGATGACCCCAGGAAGGCCTTCGCGACTTTGGCGTACAGCTTTGCCTTGGCTGACCCAGAGTATCGTCGGTATATTGGGGAAAAACTGGCGGTCGATCCCACGTTCTTAGACAAGTCCCTCGACGAACAGTTTAAACGTCTCTTCGTCGCTCCATTTACAACCAGGAGTGTCAATGTTGGCTCCCGACATTGGGTGGTGCTCGTAGATGGGTTGGATGAATGTAGCGGTGAGAGAGAACAATGTAGGATCGTCGAATTGATCCGTGAATCCATCTCCCATCATGCACAAACTACGCCCTTCATCTGGATCATCGCCAGCCGACCCGAGGTACATTTACAGGCGTCTTTCCGTCGGGTCGAGCAACAGACTACATGCTTCTGGAAACTTGAGGTACCAATCAACTCCGAGGAGGCCTTGCGAAGTGTGGAACTCTATCTTCGCACAGAGTTCGCAAAAATTGGGCACAATTACGCGGACGTTGTGCCTTCATTGTGGCCATCTGAAACCGACTTCCTGCGGCTGACGAAAGCCTCTTCCGGACTGTTTGTTTTCGCCTCAATACTGGTCGACTATGTTGGCAAAGAAGATCCAGTATTGCGCCTCAAATACATTCTATATCGGACTGGCCAAAGTAATGTAGACCGCTATGGTCGAGCTCATGGAATGAGGACGAACCCGTTCCATCCCCTTGATGTATTGTATATGACGATCATGTCAGATGTACCGCCCGACTCCCTTCCTACAACCAAAACTATCCTCGCTTCCTACCTTCTTGGTGACCTTGTTTTAGTCCGTAACTGGAATCTCCTTCAACTGTGCAATATCCTGGGGCTTGAGCAACATGATACCTACGCTGCATTGCGCAAACTACACTCAGTCCTTACTTTTCCATCACCAGGCGAGGCGTGCGAGAAACCCGTTCAGTTCCTTCATGATTCGTTCCCTGATTTCCTCATGAATCGCTCTCGCTCCCAGTCTTACTACGTTGATTTGGATCAGGAGTTGAGGAATATATGGCGATGTTATGTCAATATCTTGAAATCAACTCTAGAGGGTAAGTCCCCGTGCTCTACTTGTCCGCCAACACATTGAGACACGTGCCTATTGATATTTAAAAGATCATATCACACTTTCCTGGGAACCACCATCCGTCAATCAGAAATTCGAGGTCCACGATATCATAGCCAAGGAGGCCCAATTTCAGTGGCTTCGTATCTTGGTTCGCTTCTGTCATGATCCCTCCTGTCAACATGGAATGGAACATCGTCTCTCACTTGACACTTCCGAACTGGTTGTGGCCTTTGAGAAACTCAGCACAACATTCTTCGAGTGCATGAAATCCCACGTGGGCTCTTTTTGTGGCTGGCTCTCAAGTCACGTACGTCAGATTCCTTCAGTTCTATCCAGTTCATTATCTCAGCTCATGTGCAGGCACCTGTTGCATTCCGTCAAAAAATAATATTCAAGGAACTCGATGTAACCGAGCTCACTGAGCATGACCTGGATAATATGTTCACGGGTCTCTGCATAAGAAGATGGGGTTGCCTAATCTACAGCCCGGCCTTGGCTGTATTTGACTTGGCCGTAAGTTGATATCTTACGGATCCTTCCCCGAGCCTAAGCCGTTTCTAGGATCTCAACGCTGACCGATGGGACCAAGCGAAACAGCAGGTCCTGAATCATCCCAATAATACTTTCTGGGGAGACAAAAACCGCCCAGTTAGTTGGAGTGTCCTGGCTAATCTGCTGAGGCCACAGAAAACGCTTGAAATGACACGACCCCGAGGTGTCATGATCATACGGCTGGGGCCAGTGGAATATTATGCCATCATTGGACCTCTTGCGATACGGTCTTATCGGGCCGGACGTAAAATCAATTATCTGGTATTTCCTTATCACATTGCGAGCAACGACTCTCCGCCTCCGCACATAGCAGATCCGTCATAGTTCCGCTGTAGGCCGACTTGTTGAATGAGAAATTGCACGATTGGAATGCCACGTAGTACCAGGGTGTGTGTTAGATTTGCCTGACCGGGTCTTAATGGTAAAGCCCAACCTCCTCGTTGCGTGGGCGTCTGATTGTGCTTAAAAACATTGATATGAGTGTGCGTAGCACTTCATACACTGCAGCTTGTTGTACCTCATGTCTCGCACATTCTCCGCACGCGTCCCAGCTTTCTTCTCTACCGCCAACACTCTGCTTGTCAGTAACAGAAATAATGGGGAACTTCTTCAGTAAACTCTGTGGAGGTGAGCCTAGTCCTACTTGAACGCCTGGAGATGAACGTCGAACGCGAGCTTTCTTTTCCTCTCAGAACCTGCTTTTCCTAAAGCATTTCTATCCGATTCCACTCCTGCCACTACTATTGTGCTACCTTCAAGTGAAAGGCCCAGTGTTTATGGGGGGTCACCTGCAGCTCTCGATTCAGGTGGGTTATGTTATTTCGAGCGAGAAGAGACCTGCCCTCAAGTGGTTGCTTGTACAGTCTCTCAATACTCATACAACCCTATTGGTGGCCAGTCCAAGATTTCTCTCAATTCAAGTAGCCACCCCATGTTGAACACCATTACGCCAACGTTAATTCCTCGTTTCAGGGCCTCGTTTGTCTGCCCCAGCTGGAGTTGGTGCCGTGTCAACACCTTCTAGAAGAGGATCGCCAGCAATACCAACCCAGGAGGCCCACGGGACGAGCAATAACCCTACCTTTGGCCAGTACCTGGGTGCGTCTTGTAATAGCTCAGTTGAAGCTCGTTGCTAAGCTTGTTTGGAAATATCGGTTATTGTAGTCCTTCAAAACTCCCTCAATGTTAGTGGTGTCCGGCCCGCAGCCTCGTTTAACTCTCGTTCGTGCCTCTCGCTCGAATGCTAATAACTCCTAAATTGATTCTCTACTTTGGAACTTTGCCTCTGTACCTGTCACTGTCGCAGTGGCAACATCTCAAATGAAAGAGTTGCCGGCAATCCCAATCGAGAACACCCCAGATAATGATGACAGGCCATCTGCGACCCTCAACCCAGGTGCATTTTGTCATGATTTAATAAGGGATGGGAGCTAAAGCGTTCCTTCGTCGGGCGTCGTCCCATAAGCCCTTCAATGTCCACTGGATGCTGTAGATGTCCGGCCCATTACCCCCCCTGAGCCCCGTTCGTGTGTTCTTGTCAATATCACGAGTGGATAGGACTAACGTTGATTGTCCCCCAGGATTCAGTGCCTATTGCAAAGATGTTGCGGTATTGGCCCCTTTGGACGAGGAGTCGCCTGCAACTGCCCAAGGGATTCCTGGTACCGATGATCACCCCCTCGCCATCCTCAACCCAGGTATGTCCTTCACTATTTGACACGAGATAGGAGGCTGAAGTAACCCCGTCTAACATTCTGACACTCACTGAATGTAGTCTCGCGGCAATCACAGGACAACACCGACGCCCGTTCCTTAGCCTCTCTTGACTCCCGTTCGCCAGTTCTCGCCGAATGCCAGTGGGGGTGTAGACTAATACTTACTTCAGAATTATTTAGTCCATCCGCCTCTACAATTGTGGCAGATATGCTACCTTCAAGTCGTAGTCCACATATTCCTGGCATTGGTGAAAGCTCTCCTACTGACCCTGGCCTAGGTGCGTATTGTGATCCGCGCTAAACATTTGACGCTGAAGCCTCACTCACGATACTTGAATATTCAATCCAATAAAGTCTTCCAACGCTCGTCCAATGCTGCAGCTGCCCTATCCCCGGACCCTCCTGGCTCCCGTTCGTTGTCACCTACCAAACGTCAGTAGGGCTAGGATTAATTTCTCATTTCAGAGTTTGATTTACCAACCCCGACTGAGGCTCCAAAGGTGTTGACCCTTCCAAACGAGGAAATTTCAGCGACCTCGAGCCAAGAGGCTCCAGGTAGCGACGATAAGCCAAGTAATGCCTACAATGCAGGTGCGTGTTTCAACAGCTTGGCACCAGATGGACACCGAAGTCTGAGGTATCTGATGGTTTGCGGATCTCAGGTGTCCCGGTTCCGCACTTCACTGCGCATCAAGGCGAAGACCAAATTCCTGTGGTTCGAACACAAATGCCCCCTGAAACCAACATAGTGGATAACCCTCCAATACCTCAAACGAACGACGATCAGGGCGCCGTCCGCTTAAACCTTACCAGCTCACTGAACCCTGACAGCTCGTTAGTGGGATCCTCGTCCATCGTACCTACTGGTGGGTCTATCTCCAAAGGAAACGGTCATTACTTCCACAAATCGGTAATGAGAGAAGTTCACGAACCTCGCGGTCCAGATGGTGAGTAATTACTGGATATTTGGTCCTAACCCGAAGGGGACTGAAGTCCTGCCGCTCGTCAGTGTTAGACGGAATGAGAAGGCACATCATCCCTGGCGCAGATTTTGATTCCTCGTATCACGATGATCCTCCCAGATGTCATCCAGACACCCGGACAGATTTCCTCGAGCAGCTCCAAATGCACATCCATGACGGCAATCCGACAACAAGAATTGTCTGGCTTGTTGGGCCTGCCGGTGTTGGCAAGTCTGCAATCATGCAAAGTCTGACAGAGATCATAGGTACTCTCCCTACCTTGAGATGCGCAACTCTGTTCCTCTCCCGACCCAAATACAGAGACGACCCCAAGAAGGTTTTCACGACTTTGGCATATCGGTTCGCAGTGGCTGACCCAGAATATCGTCGGTATATGGGAGAAAAGCTGGCGGTCAATCCCATGTTCTTAGACAACTTGTCACTCGACGAACAGTTCAAGCGCATTTTTATCTCTCCATTCACAACCAAGAGCGTCAGTTTTGGTTCTCGACGCTGGGTGGTGCTTGTAGACGGCTTAGATGAATGCAACGGCGAGAAGGAACAGCGTAGGATCATCGACCTGATTCGTGAATCTATTCGCCATCATGCGCAAACTACGCCCTTCATCTGGATCATTGCCAGCCGACCTGAAGCTCATCTACAAGCGTCTTTCCGTCGGGTCGGGGAACAAATCACACATTTTTGGAAACTCGAAGCGCCAATTGACTCCGAGGGGACCTTGCGAAGCGTAGAGCTCTATCTTCGTACAGAATTTGCCAAAATTCGGCACGATCACTCGGACACTATTCCTCCATTATGGCCATCTGAGAACGACTTTCTGGGGCTCACGAAATCGTCTTCTGGGTTGGCTGTTTTTGCCTCAACATTGGTTGATTATGTCGGCAAAGACGATCCAGTATCGCGCCTCAGACATGTTGTTTCTCTGATTACCCAAAGTGTAGGGGACCGTCAGGATTTATTCCAAGAGGTGAAGAGAAACCCATTCCACGCCCTTGACGTATTGTACACGATAATCTTGTCGGATATATCGCCTGACTCCCTTCCCATGACCAAGACCATCCTCGGCTTCTACCTTCTTGGGGACGTTGTTGCGCAGGAGAGCCGAGATCTCCTCTTCCTTTGCGATATACTGAGGCTCGAATGGCATGACGTTTATGCGGCGTTGCACAAACTACATTCGGTCCTTGCCTTTCCATCACCAGACAACGCCCACAAGGAACCTGTTCAATTCTTCCACGCTTCGTTCTCCGATTTCCTCAAGGATCGTTCCCGCTCCCAGGCCTACTATGTTGACTTGAATCAAGAGCTCATGACGATATGGCGGTGTTGTGCCAATATCATCAAAACGGCTCCTGTGGAGAGTGAGTCTTTAAGCTCAATTCCTTCATTGACACACGGTCTCATGTGTCGTGGCCAGTAGCACTTGGGGGGCATGCTACGTCCTCCCGGACGTCACCATCCACCGTCAAACTTGAAGAGCTTCGCAATTCGATCGAAAAACGAGCTGAACGGTTCTTGTTTACTATCCTGATTCGCTTCTGCCATGATTCTTCGTGCCAACACGTGGAGGTGCAACACCGTCTCTCACCCGATGCCGCAGAAATTATCGAAGTCTTTGAGCAGCTCGATTCCAGGCTGTTTAAAAGAGCAGGGTCGGAGAAGGATGGGGATAATATGGCATCCTTCTGTGACTGGCTATCTAACCACGTATGTCAGGTATTCCAATTATATTCGATTTACTTACGCGGTACATTCGTAGGCACCAATCCAATTCCGCCAAAGAGTGATATCCAGGGAATATGATCTGACACGGCTGAGTGAATATGACTTGGACAATATGTTCGCAGGTCTTTGTAAGAGAAAGTGGGCTTGCTATCATGTCTGCAACTCTTACCTTGGCACCTCCCGGTGGTTGCCAAAAAATTTTGGCTTGGAAGTGAGCTGATATCTTATGGGATAAGTGCCTTTCCTTATTCTGATTTTCGTGGCTTCTGCTAGGACCTCAACATTGACCGATGGGATCGGGCAAAGCGACTTGCTTTTGACCTGATTGAAGTTGTTGGCTGGAAAGAGGAGAGCCAGGATGTTCAGCTTAACTGGAGCTTCTTGGCTAATTTGTTGACACTGCATGAAATCTTCGGGGTCGAACGTCGGGAAGTCAAAGTCACGGTTATGCGGATAAAACCAACGGAGCATTACGCCATTATCGGACCTCTTCGTCTAGCTGTTTCCGTGAACGATGTTCTTCAATATTTTATTTTTCCTTATGTCGAAGAGTAGGTTGGAAAACAGTACACGCATGTAAGTAGGACTTTAGGAGGACTACATGATTTGTGAGAGAGCATTAGTCAGCAAATGCCGATAAAAGCGAATAAGTTAGTGGGCAAAGGCGAGGACGAACAATGCCACCGTCAGGACCAGGAACAATCTACCCATTCGCCGACAAAGCTCAGTTCGATTCTACATATCGTGCAATATGCACTCACAAGAGTATATCCCTCGACTTGTCTCACCTCGTCCTCGACGGTGCCAACTTGGATCTTCATCAACTGCACCTGTTGGTGTTTAAGCTAGGAGGCGAGGCCAAAGTAAGTGTTATCTTTCACGAAATACATTAAATGATGAATTTATTCTGAATGGTGGTATTGACAGGTAATTGAGAAGGAGCTATGGGGAGATATCGCACAACAAATGGGATTAAATGATCCCTTCTCAGCGTCAATGGCACAACGTTCGTTTACAGATTCAAATAAAGAACGGCCGGGCTCAGCCACCCCATCCCCGTCCGGTCCCCTCCCACCACCACCATTACCACCACCACCTCCCCCACCCGCATCTTCGTCACCGCAGCAGACATCCGCAGTTACATCTTCAACAGCATCGCATAACACAACAATCTCACAGCACCTGTCACGCGTGTATAAGTTGTATCTCACGTTCTTTGACCAAGCGATCAAAGAGAACATCGCTCAGAATCGCGCTCGTGCACAAGCCGCCATGCAAGCTACCGCTCAAGCACAAGCTCAGGCTCAAACACAAATACAAGCTCAAGCCCAAGCGGCTGAAGCTCGAGCTGTTCAGCTGCAAGCTGCAGCCCAATCGATGCCCAATGCAACCGCGACTATGACACACACGTTGATACCACACGGCATCCCTGTTACACAATTCCTCACTCAATACGTCGGTCTGCCACAGACTTACATTGAGAACCTTTCCCCACAGGAGAGGTTCGCTTTGTTGGAATGGACGCAGATGGGTGAAGCGGAATTGAGAACCAGGATCAAGGCGCCGGAGACGATTGTAGGGATGGTGGGGAAGATAAGGGACAAGCTGAAAGAGATGAGGGAGGGGTCTGGGGTGAGGGAACGACCGGGGTTTACAACGTCTGTTGCGGTGGGGATTGTGTTGCCTGGGATGAAGCCGCCCCTGCCTCCGCCTGGTGCACCGCCCGTTGGACCTGTGCCACCTGTACCATCATCATCTTCGTCGGCGTCTGGGGTAGGGGGGAGTTTGGGGTTACCTGCTCCGCCGGGTTCGTTGCAGACCGGTGTAAGGTTTATATCGTCTGGCTTGAAAGGGGAGCCGTTACCACCACCTGAGCCTAAGATGGGCTCGAAAGCCTCGTTTGAGGTGGTTTACAGATTGATTCAGGAGTGTAATAGTGAGTTTTGAGTTGCTCGTCCATCGCTCATGCGTGCTCGTGTGTTGATGAGCATTATTTGATACGCAGTTACTGAAGGCTCACTTGATAACACTATGGACTCCATTATCGTGCCTGCGGAGAAGCTTCCTGAACACCACGCGCTGTTGGATAAAGTGTCTCAGGCGTGTGCTGAGATTGACACGAAACTGGCCATGATACACGATGTGCTACAACAGGAGAACTATATCAAGCGGATGATCATTATCGTGCGTCTTCTTTCAAATCTTCCCTGATTGTCTTATCTGCTCACGACAACCCCGCCATCATAAAGGCCTCGCAAATCGTGTACCAAAAGAGTCTTCTAACCAAAGCTGATTGGGAACGACGATACGTGCTCACAGTGGACATGTTGAAGAGTATGCTAGCGGAGATCCAATACCTCGTCGGGTTGTATAACCAGAAAATCCGGGGGTTGATGGACGCGTTCCAGAATACGGCATCACAACATGGACACGATGCGGCGGTCCAGCAGTTACCGAGTTGGGTGCAAGTACAGTTGCAGCAGCAGGCTCAACAGGCAGCCCAACAACCTCCACCGCCGTTACATTATACGCCGGAGGAGTTTGCGGCGATGGATCCTGAACAACGACAGCGTGCGAGACAGATGCAGCGGGCGCAGGAGGCCGAAGCGGAGATTGTGAAGTTTAGGGAGGGATATAAGAAAGAGGGGCCGGAGGAGGTGATTAGGTGGGTTGAGAACCGGTGTCGGCCGTTGAAGAGCTTGTACGAAGAGTATCTGGAGCAGAGGAAGGTGCTGGAGGAACGACTGAGAGAGAGGGAGCGGGAAAAGGAGGAGGAAGAGGAGGAGAAACGGTACAGCGCTATGGGCAGAAGACGATGGTCGTTGCGAGAGGATAGTGACACGGGAGGGAATAAGAGCGGGAGTGGTGGGAACGGAGTTGGCGGCGCCAAGCAAGGGGCGTTGAGTAAACGGCTAAAGTCTCCCACAAAACAGGAGTGGGGTCTGGATGGGCCGTTGGGACTGCCGTTCACTGAAGAGGAGCACGCAGCCGCAGTGCTATTCGTGCAATGTGCCACTCAGGAGTTTGGTGCTTTGCGTAAGTGCCCCAGAATGTTCTTTCTGTGATTGATGTACTGATTTGATGACGTATGTGGGCAGCCGCGACTGCTCAGATGTTGAGTTGGGACACAGATCTAACGGCAGAAGAGCAAAAGGAGTATCATCGGTTGCATGACCAAGGATATCGACAGTATCAGGAGTATGGACCAAAGACGGCGCTGTTGCATCTACTGATGGGCCAAGATTCGACTACGAAGCGGTTTATCGTGATTGTAAGTTTATGGTTGTTTCTGATTAGTCAGAGGTATTGCACCCGGGGGGCTAATAGGACTGATAGGGATATGTGTTGTCGTACCAGCAGCATGTGTTTGCCACCGGAACAAAGCGGTATATCCTTACCTTGGATCAATTAGAGGAGTGGGTGGAAGATTATGGAGATATCATCGAGGAGTTTATAGAACGGAAGAACGCGATGCACCGGGAGCAGGTAGAGGCGCACATGAGGAGCATGGGACGAATATTGGATCTGAGCGGGGTGGACATTGGTGTGATTAGTGGTTCCGGGTCGCGGAAGAACCGGAATAAGAACAACAAGAAAAACAAAAGGAGAAGGATAAAAAACGTGGAGGCCGACGATGACGAGGACGGACTAGATGGTGCCAGAGAGCTGGAAGAGGGGAAGATGGTGGATGTGCTCGTAGGGGTTGTTGATTTTCTTGAGACGTACAAGAGCCGAATGTACATGTAGATCACAGTACATGGATGCAATACACTGTCACAGCCCGGGATATCACGTGGGAGTTGCAGACGAGCCGGAAGCCGGAGACAGAACCCTTGAAAAGGGCGGCCAACGAAGCGACAAAGTGACAAGAAGACAAATTGTGGTTAAATTTTTGATTTCGCAACAAATCGCTTTATCTCCACCTATTTATATATTATATACCCGGTACGCCTCTCTCCTCTCCTGTACCTCCATCCACCATGCTCAGAATCTCAACCCGCGCATCCTCCAGGCTCGTCGTCAGTCTATTCCCTTTCAGTTATTGACTACTGTAGTTCTTACATTCTTATGTATTGAAATTTAGCGCCCGATGGCTCGGTCAGCCTCAACAGCGGTGCTAGCTCAAGACCCTCCATCGAGTTACACTGTTGACTCTTCCACTTCTCCAATGTTGCGGTATGAAGCCTCGCTCCCGACTCTCCCTGTCCCTACTCTTCAATCAACATGTGCTAAATACCTCGAAACCATCCAACCACTCGTTACACCCAGTGCCTTCGCGCACACCCGGAAAGCCGTCGACAAGTTCCTCGCCTCGCCACAGTCTGCGGAGTTACAAAAACGGTTGCAAGCTCGCGCCGCCCAACCCGGGATGAAGAACTGGCTGTCCGAATGGTGGAATGACGTGGCATACATGGCGTACCGGGACCCCGTAGTTGTCTACGTCAGTTACTTTTTCGTCCATGTGGAGGATAAACTCCGCAAGGACCAGGCAAAACGTGCTGCAAGCCTGATCAAGGCCATGCTGCCTTTTCGTGAGCTCGTGGAAAGGTGCGTGCCGTTACACGTCCTATTGGTTGATCAACTCCTGACCTAAGATACTCTGTAGCGGTCGTCTGGAACCAGAGAAAATTAAGGGCGCACCTCTATCCATGGACTCCTACAAATGGCTATTCCATGCCTCGCGGTACCCCGTCAAGCCGTCTGATAAGGCACACAAGTTCGATCCCAAGGTCCACAACCATATTGCCGTTGTCCGAAAGAATAAATTCTTCATTGTTCCCCTCGCTGATGCCACCGGCCGAGAACTCTCCGCTGCGGAGCTAGAACTTCAATTCAATAAAATCATTGCTGCTGCTGGTGAAACCCCAGATGCGTACCCCGTTGGTGCGCTTACGGGTGACAACAGAGACCTGTGGGCGGATGCGAGGCAGGTGCTGCTGGCTGCATCACCAGATGGGACGAACGAAGCGTTGTTGAAAAAGATCGAGAGTGCTATGATTGTGGTCGCTTTGGACGATACCAAACCTGTCACAAGGGATGATGTGAGCTGGGGATTGTGGGTCGGTGACGGCCGTAACAGGTTTTACGACAAACACCAATGTGAGCTCCATTAACTCCGTGTGCCGGTTCCGTTCGCTGATGATGTTCGTAAAGTCATTGTGTACGAGAATGGTCGTTCTGGATTCCTTGGCGAGCATTCGTGCATGGACGGTACACCAACTCTCCGTATGAACGAATTCGTTCTCGCTACTCTCGCCAGTGGCAAAGCGGACCTTGG
>JACAAK010000072.1:0-11250 GCA_025093985.1 Calvatia gigantea | reverse complement strand
GTATTGGGACTACTGAGTTCGTTGCCATGGGACTCATCCAAGAGATCTCACAAAGTTTCAATCTCAGCATTCCCGTCACAGGGCATTTTATTAGTGCCTATGCTTTAGGTGTGACTATTGGCGCGCCTGTAATTGCCATTCTGGCCGCAAAGGTTCCGCGTAAAACGCTTTTAATTGGTCTCATGCTATTTTATGGTATCGCCAATGCCAGTACAGCACTCGCAAATAGCTATGAGTCTATGTTGGTCTCACGTTTTATTGCAGGTTTCCCTCACGGCGCTTACTTTGGTATTGCCGCTTTGGTGGTTGCAGAGTTTGCTGGAAAACAAAAGCGTGCTTCGGCAGTCGCCATGCTCATGATGGGGCTGAATGTCGCGACCGTGATTGGTGTGCCTTTTGCGACATGGCTGGGTCAGCTGTATGGTTGGCGTGCAGGTTTTGAGTTTTCTGCATCTATCGCATTTTTGACTGTGGTCGCAATTTGTTTTGGCCTACCCAAAATGCAACTGGATCACACAGCCAGCATTCAAAATGAACTACGTGGACTTAAAAATACACAAATGTGGCTCACGCTTGCTGTCGGTACAATTGGATTTGGTGGGCTGTTTTCTGTCTATAGTTATGTATCGCCTATTTTGACTGAATATACGCATGCTAGCATTCAAGTCATTCCGTTTGCACTGGCATGTATTGGGCTCGGGTTGGTCGTCGGCGGTGTCGTCGCAGGACACTTTGCCGATAAAAACTTAAACAAGGCGATTATTTGGGTCTTAGTTTCCAATGCCTGCTCTTATGTACTTTGTGCTTTATCTATGGATCACCTTGCCACTGCTTTTATTGCACTCTTCTTAGTCAGCTTCAGTATTGCAGGCTTGGGGCCTTTACTACAAACCCGCTTAATGGATGTCGCTGGTAATGCACAAGGCTTAGCAGCTTCGCTGAATCATTCTGCATTTAATATTGCCAATGCTTTTGGTGCTTTTCTGGGCGGCTGGTTAATTAGCCAAGGTTTAGGTTGGTTAGCCCCAATCTGGGTCGGGGTTCTACTAAGTTTGGGTGGGCTAATTATTTTGCTCGTGGCTTTTCAGCATGAGAAAAAGTCGATATCCGCATGTAAAAGCGATGCAAATCAGACTTGTTAGACCAATCTAGATTTCTATTCAGATAAAGCAAGGCATGTGTATAAATGTACAATTTTAACGTTTTTCACATGCCTTTTTACACCGATTTATTCAGGTAGTTTCTTCCCACAGTGTGGACAATAGGCATATTGCTCACGCTCTTGCCTTAAAGATTCTTCTTTTGTTCACGAATGAGCTGTAAAATAATATCCTGTGTTTGCTCTTTGGTCAGCCCAACTTCTTTACGAACTTCTTCAATTTTTTCTGTTTCTAAGACAAAATCAATATCACTATTTTGGATTAATTCTCGAAATCTAAGCTCAAGTTTTTCTTTACGCTGCTCAAGTTCATTGGCCAAACCATTCGCCAAAATACCCGCAGGTAATGCCGCTAAACCTACCCCTAAGATGGTAATAATCGCTCCAAGAAAGCGTCCTAACGGCGTAATAGGTGTCACATCACCATAACCGACGGTGGTCAGTGTAACCACGGCCCACCACATTGAAGCTGGAATGGAGCTGAAAACTTCAGGTTGTGCCTGACTTTCAATCAAATACACCCCTGCAGCCGCCATAATGATCATAATCATTAAGATGAAAATAACTGCTTGAAATGAACCTTTTTCACGCTCAATGACCCGCAATAGAATTTGTAGAGAGACAAAATAGCGGGTGAGCTTGAGAAGTCGGAGCAGACGAACAATTCTTAAGAATCGTAAGTCGAACTGAACAAAGAAGTTTAAATACGCAGGTAGAATAGCCAAAAGGTCGATAATCGCCCCACCGCTTTTGACCCAATTTAGACGGTTTTTCCAATCCGACTCAAAACTATTAGATTCAGCAATTGACCAAAAACGTAAAAGATATTCGACGCTAAAAACGATAATAGAAAAGATTTCAAAATAATAGAAAAAGTCTTGATACAACACATAGTACTTTTGCACCGACTCCAGCAAGACCGCAGCAGCATTACTCATAATCAGTGCAATGAGAAAATAGTTCAACCCTCGACTTAAGGGCGTCTCATAATCCTCATTATGCAAATTGTTATAAACAAATTTGCGTAGCGTGTACCAAGCTGTCAATTTCATTACGATTCTAAGTTATTCTTATCCCTTAAAATTCAGTTTAACTGAAGTTCCGGGCAAAGTAAGTAAGAAATTTCTGCGCGAAATGCCCTAGTTTTAAGATGTTATTCAATATATAACAGCGCTAAACGAACTTGGTCATAGCCCATACGTGGATTAGTCAGTTCCACAATAGGACGAAGCTTGATCACACCATCTTCGCTAAAATGTTCTGTTTGCTGACGCTTCATTAAGCGTTTATAAATTTTCCGCACTTGCTCAACTACTTCCTCTCCAGGATGTGCCACGGAAATATCTAAGCCCTGCTCTTTATGCAACTTTGCCAAATGGTTGATAATGGTTGCTGCCGTTAAACCGCGCTCTTGTGCGATATCTGCAATTTCATAACCACCTTCAAACAATTCACGTGTTTCATCGAGTGTTGCAGAAGCATAGTTGGCTTTACCTGCATTACGGGCAATTTTCTTTTCATTACGCTCAATCTCAACTTCATTGAGCGTTCCGCCACAGTGACGAATAAAGGCCTTGTGTTGTGGCTCTAGATCAATGACCTCAAAGTGTGTTTCGGCTTCATTGGAAAGTTCTTGGAAGCGGCGGTCTGCCTTAATGGCAAGACTATCTAACTCCAACGCTTGTTCATTAAAACCTAACAATCTTAAACCTTCCAAAGTCTTTAAGCGCGACAAAGCCACATAGCCCTGTCCTTTTTCAAAAGTATGACTGAGATTAATTTCCGCTGCTGCTAAAGTCATTCCTTGTGACTTGTGAATGGTGATGGCCCATGCCAAACGTAATGGAATTTGCTGAAAACTGGCAATGGTTTTGCCCGCATCATTGTCCACTGACCATGTTTCAGGCTCAACCACCAGTACCGTACCATCAGTCAGTTTCACTTTCGGCAAGATCCCAAAGTCATCATCTTCTTCAAAACCCACCACTTCGCCTAAGCTACCGTTGATATAGCCCACATCGAAGTTGTTCTTTACAAACATCACTTTGGCATTTTTCTTGAGGGTTAAATTTTCAGGTGCACGCACAGAAGACTTTAAGGTTTCAATAAGCTTGTCATTGCCATCACACACCGCCTCAAACTGTCGACCTTCATTTTCAATTTCATTCAAATGTTTGAAGTTGATGGTGTCCACATCCATATTGTGCGTATATAAACGTGTAAAGATTTCTCCAATATCTTGCTGACGTGTGGCTTGTAAAGCCTGCAAGTGCTGAGAGTTAATACTCTGACTGCGGATGGCATTTAAAATATCATTGAGATAATCATTGCCCTGACGGTGCTGCTCAGTCAAATAACACACACGAAACTTGGCTTCTACCCAAGCATCAGACATAAAACAGAATTTATCGCGGTTGCGCTCTTCATTTTTACCGACTGGCGGTAACTGGAAGAAATCACCTGCAACAATCACTTGAATTCCGCCGAATGGCTCTTCACTTTCCTTAAAGAACTTGAGGACTTTATTGACCAAATTGAGTTGCTTGGCATGTAGCATCGAAATTTCATCGATGATTAAGACTTGAGCATTTTCTAAATGCTCTTTTAAGTATTTACGTTCTTTCATGCGTTTGAGTTCATCTTCCCCCAACGCATCCTTAATTCCAATGCCAGCCCAAGTATGAATGGTCATGCCATTCATATGCGTTGCGGCAATACCTGTAGAAGCTGTAATCGCCACAGGCACTTTGCGGGCTTTTAAATAGTTAATGTATTGGTTCAGCGTATAGGTTTTTCCTGCACCAGCGGAACCGGTTAAAAAGACATTTTCGCCCGCTTTTAAGAGTTTGAGTGCAGTTTCTTGCTTCATAAGACCTATACCATTGATGAACGGCTATAGCCTACCGAGTTTTTGCTAAAAAGTTAAGCAGATCTCGTCACACAGTAAATGATGTGCGACAAGTTAGGTCCATTGTTGTTTAAATTTTAAGAGCTTGATTATTGGGTTTGATTCAGCATGGCAATGAATTGTTCAGCGACCACAACATCATCAGGTAACGCTTTTTGGTTATTTGGATATTCAAGCTGATCAAATAACAGTTGTCCTGCAATATAGTGACAACCGAGCGTCAAGTGCCGCTGTGCGTCGGTATGACTCATATGAAATGCAGCATATTCACGAACGATAATTCGCTCAGCAAAACTGGCTGCTAAGCAATGTTGAAAGCGACGTGACTCTGCAATGATGCGATCAATATCTTTGAGCTCCTCAAGCACCCAACTCTCAATAAAATAATAAGCTTCATGGCTGATCGGTTGCCATGAGACATAACCAAGCTTTCGTTTCAGTTCCGCAAGTAGCTCTTGGCTATGCAATTGATCATGCCACTGCACAGCCTGATGAAATAGGCTCTTCCATGTGACATTTTTTAAAACGTCCTTTTGCGTCTCAAAATGTTCAGGCAAATAATCGCGCACATAAGGATCAAACACCGAAACTCGTAAAGGCGGCCGATTTAAATAAAACAACTGTCGAAAGCTTTCAATATGCAGTTTATGTTGCTTTAACTGAAGATAAAAATCACGGTGTTGTTGCTTATCTTCGCTAAAATAAATCACTAAGTCTTCAGGAAGTTCCTGCGCAATTTTATCTAGATGCTGAATATAGGCCTGCATTACGCGACTCAATTTTGTGTAGACCCGTTTCCCCCATTCAGGTTGTTGTTCGACCACACGGTGCAGCAGTTCAAGCCATTCATCTAAATACAAAATAGATGGGCTGATTGCTATCCGCTGATCATCCATATCTTGGCGTCTATTTTTTAAGACCACATGCTGGTTGGCCTCCAGCTCAAACCAGTGCTGTTGTAAGGCATGCTCATAGCAACTTTGTATAAATAAGCGCGCCGCCACATGTTGGAAGTACTTTAGAGTCGTGACAATAATTTCAGGATGATAAGACTGCGTATCGAGATAACTTAAAGCCGTTACGGCAACGCGAATACTGCTGTGCTGAATATTTTGACTAACCCAGTCTGTCACCACCGCTTTTTGTTTGAATAACCAATTTACGGTACGGCTTTCATCAAAAATCGGGAGTTTTGCGACCTTCTTTTGCCATAGCTTAATTTCAGCTTTTAAAAAATGGCGCTTTGCCAACAAATCACGCGATGTCCAAAAATCTCGATGCATAAGCCGCACAAAGCCAAGCATATTGGGCTGCTCTTTAGCATGCGGATATAACAAGTGAATGTCGTGCGTATGATCCACCAACTCTTGTAAAGAAAACCGTTCAGGAAATGCCGTTTGTACAATGCGATAAACATACGGATCTAATAATTGATTGGCACTGCAACACAGCTCATCATAACTATTCATCAACGACTGTAAGGGTAAAATATCTTCCGCCTGATCTGCATCTAATTTACATAAGCGCTGCAACTCGGCCAGCAAACTTCGCTCAGAAGCTGGATCAGCTGTATTGAATTCAACTTGCTGGCATAACTGTTGAAAGAGTTCTGATTGAGTTTCCCGTATTTCAGTCAAAATTGTTTGCACGCGACTCGGTCCATCGAACAAAACAAACACTTGTTGAAGAATTAGCTGACGCAGCTGTTTAACTTTATTGCGCAAATACAAAGAATGTTGTGGGGACTGATCACCCACTAAAAACACAATGTCGTGTAAACAAAACTCTTCGAGTGCTTCCGCATAGTGCCCTTGATAGATAAACTGTGGAACACACAGCTCCGCCTGTTCCGTCGGTGTATAAAACTGAATATGAAAACAATGATTTAAAATTTGAATCCGTTGTTGTTTTACGTCGACACTTAAAACGTTTTGCACATTGAGTGTGGAAAGAAAAGCGGCCTGCTCGTGATAAAGCTGCTGAATACTCGGAACAACTTGTCTTAACTGTATAGCAAAACTTTGATATTGCTTAAGCTTATCGTTTTTCTCCACGGCTGGCCCTCTTTGAATTTGGCTATTTTCACCACAACTTCAAAACCAATATAAACAAATCCTGAACCACAGGCTATGCCTTTTATAGATAGCCATTTTGTTCATTGAAGGCATTTTTCCTCATTCCCTTACTCATGGTAGGTATTTGGTAGGTACACAAGTGTTTAGAATCATTCAATACTCTAAAAACGGTAATGAGCACCGATAACAACATAAATAATGGTAGAAGGAATCGCACCATGGCTTTTAAAAATATTGCAGATCAAACGAACGGTTTTTATATCCCTTGTGTTTCACTTTTTGGCCCAGGCTGTGCCAAAGAAATTGGTGGTAAAGCACAAAACCTCGGTGCAAAAAAAGCACTAATTGTGACTGACGCAGGTTTATTTAAATTTGGCGTAGCCGACACCATTGCAGGATATCTCAAAGATGCAGGTGTTGATAGCCACATCTTCCCAGGTGCAGAACCGAACCCAACTGACATCAATGTCCACAACGGCGTGACTGCGTATAACGAACAAGGTTGTGACTTTATTGTGTCCTTAGGTGGTGGTTCTTCGCATGACTGCGCTAAAGGTATTGGACTCGTGACTGCCGGTGGTGGTCATATTCGTGACTACGAAGGAATTGATAAAAGTACGGTTCCAATGACCCCTCTTATTGCCATCAACACCACGGCAGGTACGGCATCAGAAATGACACGCTTCTGTATTATTACCAATACAGATACCCATGTAAAAATGGCAATTGTGGACTGGCGCTGCACTCCACTAATTGCAATTGATGACCCTAAACTGATGATTGCAAAACCTGCAAGTTTAACGGCAGCAACGGGTATGGATGCCTTAACCCATGCAGTAGAAGCCTATGTTTCAACAGCCGCAAACCAATCACTGATGCCTGTGCGGAAAAAGCCATTTCGATGATTAGCGAATGGTTAAGTCCAGCAGTTGCGAACGGTGAAAACTTAGAAGCACGTGATGCCATGAGTTATGCACAATATTTAGCAGGTATGGCATTTAACAATGCATCTCTAGGTTATGTCCATGCGATGGCTCACCAACTCGGTGGCTTCTATAACCTACCTCACGGCGTATGTAATGCTGTCCTACTTCCACACGTCTGTGAGTTCAACTTAATTGCCTGCCCTGACCGTTATGCACGAATTGCTGAACTGATGGGAGTTAACATCACAGGTTTAACTGTGACAGAAGCTGGATATGCTGCTATTGACGCGATTCGTGAACTATCTGCATCGATTGGTATTCCATCGAGTTTGTCTGAACTGGGTGTAAAAGAGCAAGATTTGGGTGTTATGTCCGAAAATGCACAAAAAGATGCCTGCATGCTGACGAACCCACGTAAAGCAAACCATGCTCAAGTGGTCGACATCTTCAAAGCTGCTCTCAAATCAGGTGCTTCAGTGGTCGATTTTAAAGCAGCGGTCTAAGTTCTCTCCTTAACTTTTAGTTTGCTTTGACAATTTAAGTGGAATGAAACAGACGTCCATACTGTTTCATTCAGGTAAGCCTAATCCTTGCTTACCTGTGCACTTAAATTGTCTTTTTTTATTTGTGGTTGACAAAGTTTTGCACTTCATCAAGGATAAGAAAACTCATGACAATAACAACCAGAGCAAATTATGTCAGCAAATCAAACTCATCCTGCGTATCAACCTGATGTCCTCGGCGAAGGCTATGAACAATTAAAACTCAGTTTTCCAGACGATTATGAAGGGGCAGTCTGCGCAACCCTTGTGCGCAAAAAAGCCCCGCAAAATACTCAAAAAGCTGTGTTGTATATCCATGGTTTTATTGACTACTTTTTCCAAACCGAAATGGCTGAACAATTTAATCAGCATGGTTATGATTTTTATGCGCTCGATTTAAGAAAATATGGTCGTTCTCACTTGAGCCATCAAAAATATTACAACGTCCGTGATCTCAGCGAATACGATGCTGAAATTACCCAAGCCTTAGAGATCATTGGCAATGAAGGCCATACTGCGGTGCTACTTGCAGGGCACTCTACCGGTGGCTTAATCACGACTTTATACGCTGCACACAATCCTAAGCATCCACTGATCAAAGCACTTTGGGCCAATAGCCCTTTTTATGATTTTAATATGCATCCCATTAAGCGCAAACTTGGCGTGCCGCAGCTCAGCCGACTCGCAAAGCGTTTTCCTGACCTCAAGTTTCCAAGTGAACTGAATAAATGGTATGTACCGAGCCTACATCAAAACGAGCATGGTGAATGGAACTTTGATCTGGAGTGGAAACAACCAAGCTATTCTATGGTTCGGATCAGTTTTGTACGTGCAATCCATGAAGCACAGAAAGAAATTCATCGCGGTGGTTTGAAGCTCTCTGTCCCTACACTCATCATGCATTCGCATCAAACGCTCAACCCAAAGAAATGGGGCCTAGCCGCACAAACCAGTGATGTGATTTTAGATGTTAAAGACATTGAAAAGCAGGCCAAAAATTTACAAGGTGACGTCAGTGTCGTGACCATTCAAAACGGTTTACACGACTTAGTCCTCTCCGCACCTGAAGTTCGTGCCGAAGTCTATGCTAAGCTGTTCCAGTGGCTCGAGCAAAAAATAGTGTAACTACACCTTTCCAACACAATTCATAATTTTTAAATTTTATATTTCTCAAGTAGCTGATGCGCAGGATGTCCATCTGGTGTCAGCTCAATGAGTCGCTCAACGGCATCAATCGCCTCTGGGTAACGTGCGACATGTTTAAACAGCATATCGGTTTCATTGGCTTTAAAAATCGCACTGCTTAAACGTGACTCCAAGCAGTCACGCCATGCACATAGAAATGGACTTTCTGTTTTAGGCAGTAAAACCCCTGAACAAAGTTTTAACGCGGTCTCGATATACGCAGCATCTAAGGCTTGCTCAGCTTGTAAAAAATCAGCCTCGATATGCGCCAAAATCCGATAGGGACGAGATCCCAACATGCCACCGAGCAAGTCACGTAGTTGTGACATTTCAGCCTTAAGTGTTCCCACACTCACCTTGCGCTCACCATATAAGGCCTGATGCAAAGTGTCTAAAGTCATACCTTGTGGGCACAGCGCCAAGATGGTCAAAATTTCAATTTGTCGCGGTGTGAGTACCATCACTTTGCCATTGAAATGTACTTGTGGCACACCAAAAGCACGGATATATAACTGTTGACGCTGGTATTCTAACAGTGCCGTTTGAATGATAGATGCACAGCGCTCTGCTGCGAGTAGACCAAGGCTATTGTGGTTTTTCCATGTGGTGGATAAATCAATCACCCCAAGAACGTGTTTTGAGTAAGGGTCGATGATCGGCGCAGCATAACAAACCCAATCATGGATGGAGCTCATGTAGTGTTCATTTGAAAAAACACAACTGGACTGTTGCGTTTTTAAGGACAAGGCCAACGCATTGGTCCCCACCAATTCCTCTCGCCACTGCCCGCCTTCAACAAAATGTACACTTTCTGCCGCATTACGCATTTGTCTACTGGACGCACTCCAAATAATGGTACTACCAATATCGCCTACAGCGACTACCATCGAGGACTGTTGTGCAATATGTCTCAGTTCATCTGCGCAGTAACTCAAAGCATGTTGTAGCGCTGAACCTTGTGACATAGAACCTTCCGAAATGGGCGCAGCAAAGCGATCTTTTGGAATTTCTGCGGAGTTAGAGCGCTGCCATGAACTTGCAATACTTTTTCCCAGTTGTTCAGCTTGTACCGTCGAAATACTGCTACTAGTTCTAAGCTTTTCTATTTCTTGTCTTTTCTGTATTAAATGTTGCATTGCCATCATTCCTTATTCTCAAAACAATTCCTGATATACGTCCACTGTATTACTTGGTTGTAAACATTTGTCAAAAGCTTGTAAACCTCCTTCCTTCCAACCTTTTTCCAACCTTATATTAGTTATGCTACTTAAATATTGTACAGATGTACCTTATACCAAAGCTGTAGATGCTTTTAAAAAATCAATAAGCAAAGGAACTTCAATATGCGCTATGTAGACCCTAACCAATCTGGTTCTAAAGTAGAATTTAAAGCACAGTATGACAACTTTATTGGTGGCGAGTGGGTTGCTCCAGTAAAAGGTGAATACTTTGAAAATATCTCTCCTGTCGACGGTAAAGTTTTTACAAAAGTCCCTCGCTCATCTGTAGAAGACATCGAGCTTGCACTGGATGCTGCGCATAAAGCCAAAGAACAATGGAACAAATCTTCTCCAACTACACGTTCAAATTTACTCCTTAAAATTGCAGATCGTCTAGAACAAAATCTAGAAAAATTGGCTGTGGCTGAAACATGGGATAACGGTAAACCGATTCGTGAAACACTTGCAGCGGACATTCCTTTAGCCATTGACCATTTCCGCTATTTCGCAGGTTGTATCCGTGCGCAAGAAGGTGCATTTCTGAAATTGATGAAGATACCATTGCCTATCACTTCCATGAACCATTAGGCGTGGTAGGACAAATCATTCCATGGAACTTCCCAATTTTGATGGCAACATGGAAAATTGCTCCTGCTTTGGCTGCGGGTAACTGTATTGTACTTAAACCTGCAGAACAAACCCTGCGAGCATTTTGGTTTTAATTGAACTCATTCAAGATTTATTGCCTGCAGGCGTACTAAACGTAGTCAATGGTTACGGCGTAGAAGTTGGTCGCCCATTGGCAACCAATCCACGTATTGCCAAAATTGCATTCACAGGTTCGACTCAGGTCGGTCAATTGATCATGCAATACGCCACTGAAAATATCATTCCAGTGACTTTGGAGCTTGGTGGTAAATCTCCAAATATTTTCTTTGAAGATGTTTATGGCGCAAGATGATGAGTTCTTAGACAAAGCCCTTGAAGGTTTTGCTATGTTTGCGCTTAACCAAGGTGAAATCTGTACGTGCCCATCGCGCGCTTTAGTTCAAGAAAGCATTGCGGATAAATTCCTTGAAATGGCAGTTGAACGTGTAAAACGCATTAAAACGGGTCACCCGCTCGATACAGAAACGATGATTGGTGCACAAGCTTCACTGGAACAGCAAGAGAAAATCTTGGGTTGTATCGCAACAGGTCGCGGTGAAGGTGCACAAGTACTGACAGGTGGTAGT
>JACAAK010000071.1:0-11000 GCA_025093985.1 Calvatia gigantea | reverse complement strand
TCCTTAAAATTGCAGATCGTCTAGAACAAAATCTAGAAAAAATTTGGGTGTGGCTGAAACATGGGATAACGGTAAACCGATTCGTGAAACACTTGCAGCGGACTTCCTTTAGCCATTGACCATTTCCGCTATTTCGCAGGTTGTATCCGTGCGCAAGAAGGTGCATTTCTGAAATTGATGAAGATACCATTGCCTATCACTTCCATGAACCATTAGGCGTGGTAGGACAAATCATTCCATGGAACTTCCCCAAATTTTTATGGCAACATGGAAAATTGCTCCTGCTTTGGCTGCGGGTAACTGTATTGTACTTAAACCTGCAGAACAAACCCTGCGAGCATTTTGGTTTTAATTGAACTCATTCAAGATTTATTGCCTGCAGGCGTACTAAACGTAGTCAATGGTTACGGCGTAGAAGTTGGTCGCCCATTGGCAAACCCAAACCACGTATTGCCAAAATTGCATTCACAGGTTCGACTCAGGTCGGTCAATTGATCATGCAATACCCACTGAAAATATCATTCCAGTGACTTTGGAGCTTGGTGGTAAATCTCCAAATATTTTCTTTGAAGATGTTATGGCGCAAGATGATGAGTTCTTAGACAAAGCCCTTGAAGGTTTTTTCTATGTTTGCGCTTAACCAAGGTGAAATCTGTACGTGCCCATTATAATGTCTTATAAAGTAAGCTCAATAGTTCAGAGGTAATGTCTTAAGTTCAGATTATAAGAGAGTGTTAAGAGAGTTATAGATTGAGTCTCCACCTAACCAAGTAGAAATAATGGAGTCTACTGGTCAAGTTGAGGGGTTTATATACTACAGTGGTGTGCTACTGTATTGTATTGTATTGGTATGTTACTTGTCTAGATATAGTATATAAAAGTTGTACAACTTCAAAGTGGTATGACTTTGAATTATTATATAAGTCATTCTATTTATGTGTATTAAGTTCTAGGCATAGTCTAGGTATGTTCTAGTCTTAGAGCGTTCTAGAACTACTGTAATTCAGCTCAGCAGGACTGAAGGTGCGGGAGTGGAATGCCATGGGGTGAACTTCACCATCCTCGGTAATGATGGAGAGGATGGCTGCTAGCGTGTAGTTGGATGCGTCGGTCTCAACAATGATCTGAGTGTCAGGTATCCAGTGAGTGAGAACAGGTGCTGAGATAAAGGTGTTCTTCAATGATGTGAAAGCTTCTCAACAGTTATCGCTGAATTTCCACACCATGCCCTTTCAGGTGAGGTGGGTCAGTGGGACGACAATATTAGAGTAGTTGTAGATGAAGTGATGGTAGAAGTTGGCGAAGCCGAGGAAGGACTGTATGTCCTTGA
Organism: Calvatia gigantea; assembly: GCA_025093985.1. NCBI lineage: Eukaryota > Fungi > Basidiomycota > Agaricomycetes > Agaricales > Lycoperdaceae > Calvatia > Calvatia gigantea. Next base: position 9,670 of record JACAAK010000071.1, on the reverse strand, counting down.
CCTTCTTTGGTTTGGGCCAGTCCTGGATGATCTTGACCTTTTCCTCAGACATTCTGAGACCTTCAGGGGAGAGGACGTAGCCAAGGTATTCAATGGTATCAGATTCAAACTCACACTTATCTGCGCAGGTGTAGAGGCCATGTTTGCAGAGCCACTTTAATACATCCTTAACCTGCTTGCGGTGGTTGTTGAGATTGTCAGAGTAGATGAGGATATCGTCAAGATAGACCGTAACGCAAACATCTAGGAGATGCTTGAAGATGTCGTTCATGAACCGCTGGAAAGCAGCAGGTGCATTAGTGAGGCTGAAGGGCATAACAAGCCATTTGAATGAGCCATAGCGGGTCTGAAAGGCTGTCTTCCATTCATCACCAGCCATGACATGAACGAGATGGTAAGCATGGCGAAGGTTGATCTTGGTATAAATGTGGGCTTTGCGTGGAGAGTCGAGTAGGTTAGATATGAGCGGAAGAGGATAGCGATCCTTCTTCATGATACGGTTGAGACCTCAGAAGTCAACACAGAGTTGGAGGGAGCCATCCTTCTTCTTGACAAAAAGGACCAGAGCTCCATGAGGGGAGTTGGAAGGGCAGATGAAGCCAATGGCAAGGTTTTCCTCAATGAATTCACGGAGGGCCTCCAGTTCAGTCTGGGACAGAGAGTAGATGGTACCAATGAGAGGTTGGCCACCTTCTTCCAGATTGATTTGGAGGTCATAGGGTCTATGTTTGGCAAGTATGTTGGCCTTCGCTTTACTGAAAACATCGGCAAACTTGCAATATGCTTTGGGAATGTTAGACCAATCATCAGGTTCCTCATTGATGGTGGCCGAAGCGGCTGACATCAACGGGTCGTTAAGGTTAAGGCTGAATTGAACTGAACCAAGAATGCGCGTGGTGCACAGGAATGCAACAGCGTTCACCAGGAAGATATGGGGACGCATGGAGGCAGAGGGCAGAGAGGACTGTGGATCTATGGGAGCAGGTGCAGCCGAAATGGGCACCAAGGAATGTGTGGACACAGCAGAGGCAGTTGCAACACAGGGAGGAGTGACAGGAATTTCAAGCTATGGTGGTCAGAAAGTAATACTGCCCATGGCCCAGTCAATCAATGGATTGTAGCAGGTGAGCCAGTTGTATCCCAGAACCATGGAGCAAGAAGAGTTGAGTTGAGTGACAAAGAAGTCCAGAGTCATAGATTCACCACAGCCAAAGGTGACTGGGATGTTCGCAAGTTCAGTAATGAAAGCACTAGAAGAACTGTCGAAAAGACAGAGCTCAACAGGAGGAATGGGTGAGGTCGGGAGGTCATGAGAGCAGATAAAGTCAATATCCACAAAGCAGTGTGTAGAGCCACTATCAATGAGGGCCTTGAAATGGGTATCGGAGGGGAAGAGGATGAGTGAGGAGGAGATAGACAGTTGAAAGGAGTTGGGATCAGAAAGAGCAGACGTGTTGAGTTGGAAACACTCTGTGGCACAAGTGAGTACAACACAGTCCTCAGCTAGTGCAGAGTCTCGAGGACCACTACTTAGTTTCCCGAACTCTTATCAGAGTTCCTGTCAACTGCCTCAGCAAGTCGGGCCACAGCCTTCACGGCTGAGACAGCTTTCTTCCTGCACTCACTCACCTTGTGTCCTGTGTTTCCACAGAAGAGACAGAGGTTGTTGTCCAAGTGCCGTTTGTGCTCATCGGTAGTCAGCTTGCCATCCTTGCCGAGCTTGTCAGTCAAATTGGGCTTCGCCGATGAAGTGGACTTCAAGGTGGAAGAGGAGGGGGTAGCAGTAGACGTTGAGGGCTTGGAGTTGTTGCCCTTGGTGCTGGTGTTGTTGGGCTTGTTGTTGGTGCTGCTGGTGTTGTTGGTGTTGTTGGTGTTGGTGGAAGAGGACGAGTTCTGGCCAGGCCTCCTGCTGAGAGAAGCGGATGCTGTTTTGGTGGCTGACTTTGCCCAAGTCTTTTCGTGCTGATGCTCCCAATAACAGTTATCAAAGAGGAGAGTAATCTCCTACATCAGGATGAAAGTGGTGGGCTTACCAGTGGGGCGACTGGATAAGGAGTTCTGGAGACGATCCAGGAGCCCTTTGTAGTATTGGTGGCAGAGCACCTTGTCATTCCAATTGAGCTGTGACAACAGCCACATGAACTTGACATTGTAGTTGGTGATTTTGTCAGAGTGTTCCATCCGAAGGTTGTCTAAAAGTTCAGCGGATTCGCCATGCAGGTCTGCAATCCCAAAATTGGTTTTGAGCTCCAGGACAAAAAGGTCCCAGTCAGAGGTCCACAGGTGGACAGTGCCAAGAGTCTCCTCTTGGTCGATAGCTGTCTCGAACCATCAGAGAGCAGTATCAGTCAAATAGGTGAGTGCGAAGTTTACCTTATTGTTGTCAGTCGGAAAGAGCGAGGGGTTGGAGTGAAAGTAGAGCCGACATTGGAACAGGAACTGATGGAGTTCCTTGGGGTTAGCACTGCTGAACGTGTTAGGTTCATGGGCCTTAGTACGGGGGGTTTGGGGTACTTGGGGCAGCTGAGAACAGGCCCGATTATCTAGCTTGTCAGCCAAAAGTGCAATGGCTTCTGCCATTGTCAAACCTTGGCATTGTGGATTAGGGGCACTGTCATCACTGGCATTACTGTCAGGAGGGGCTTCACCATCATCACCATCATTATCATCTCCAGGATCTAGGGGTCCTGTTAGAATAAAATAGGGATGTCGTAGAGGTCACCTGAGTAGCGCTGATGGGCTTAGTGCAGGTATTGGAATGAACAAATGCCGTTGTATAAGAGGTGTAACTCGACAAGGGAAATCCTTGTCAAGTAGCTAACTATATACACTATCAATGTTTACTACAAAGTTCTGTATGAAACAAATGACATGAGGTTACATCATAAGTGAGTCATACATGATATCAGTGGAGTAATGACATCATAAATGACGTCATCGATAAGAAGGGCAAGAATACTCTGAATAGTCCGATTACCCACTTCTAACAGGTCCATTGTCGAAAGGGTCCTGATTCTGGTTCTCACCTTGGTTAGGTAACCAGTCCTCATCATTTTCATAATCGGGATCGGGCCCTTCCTGCAAGACCTCTTCGAAGGGGGTTCTTTGGAGTGATACTACCAGAGAAGCTCTGCATTGAGGGGTTCCATAGGAAAGTGGTGTGGTGGCCTTCTAGCTTCTGGCAACAGAAACCTTCTGGGCTTTGGAAGCAGTTTGTGACCTAGTGGTCATAGTAAGCATAGTAATTAGTGATAAAGGGACAAGGGAACGACAGAGGAGTGGAGTCTGATTATACTGTTACAATCGGGTTACGTGGGATATCAGCCGAAGGTTAGCTGCCAGGTGACGTCAGGTGAGAACATACAGAGCAGGTGAATTCAGACGAGTACAAGATTTGGACTCAGTAGCTTCAATGTATGTGTTGCGCCTTCCTGCTGTCATCGAAGTCCATATTTCAGGAGGGAGTAGGGTTAGAGGGTCGGAGGAACAGAGACAGAGAGGAACAGGATCAGAGGGCATAATCATGGTCAATAATCAGACTGAGGATTTACAAGCATGGGGACTAGGTTTATATACTAGTCTGAAAAGTGGGAAGTACGAAAGTAATGGTGAATGAAGAATGGACAGCTGCCGAGGACAGCCGTCTAACAAGACACCGGGATTGAGTTCTAACTATAAGGCGATAGTGGAGAAGTTGAAGGGAATGGAGATTAAGATGGCAAACAGGATATCGGACCAACTGACAGAAAGAATGAAGAGCACCCAATGTAGCTGGACTAAGGTAATGATGACTACAAGCGGGGGAAGCGGGTGAGAGCAGGCGAACGTGCACGGGTCATGACAGCATGTTACCAAATTGAGATCTGGACAGACCACAAGAATCTAAAGTACTTCATGTCCACCAAGAAACTCAACCATCACTAAGCCTGCTGGTCTTTCATACTCTTCTACTTCAATTTCTACTTGCACTACTGTCCTAGCCAAACTATGGGCAAACCTGATGCACTATCCTGTAGAGCTGACCATGGCACAGGAGCCCATGACAACAAAAACATTACCCTCCTTCCTGACAGCCTCTTTATCATCTGCACACTTAAAGGAATCTTGATGGAAGAAGAGGAGCAGCTTCTGTTGAAGGACATTCACACTGGAAACTGTGCAGATGAACAAGAGAAGGCAGTCACTAAAGCTATATGGGAACTTAAGTAGTTGTCAACCAAAACCATAAGAAGTGCAGAATGGATAGAGTAGAATGGTCTACTCCTGTTCTGAGGGAAGATCTACATCCCAACAGGCTTTAATCTTAGGTGAAGGATAGTAGCTCTCCACCATGACTGTTAAGTGCGGGTCACGCGGGTGAGACAACCGGAGTCTAGACGCCCGGAATGATGTGTGGATGCGGACGAAGATGGACAAAGCGGGCGAACTCAGGAGGACCGTGGCTTCAACGTATGTGTTGTGCCCTCCTGCCGACGGGTGGTCCTAACTTCAGAATAAGGGACAAGGGCAGAGTCAGAGGCAGAGACAGAGACAGAGACAGAGGTAGGATAGAAGTAGTGTGTCGCTAAGTAGATTTCAGACTGAGGATTACAGGCGAAGTAGCTACGGTTTATATACGTGAGGAAGTGTGGTTCTACAAAAGGAAACTACTATGACTTCAGGTGTGGGCCAGGTATGGCCGCTAGATAAAAACACCGGAAATGCAACTAGCTAAAAGGAATAAGGTGAAACAGGAACGATATGAATGGTAAAAGGGATTGCAAGGGAAACAGGAGTAGGTATGACGACTGGAGAAATGTACAAGGAGGATAATCGGAAATTAACGTCAGACATAATAGTAAGAATGGAGAGCGGGGGAGATGGGGGAGAGCGGGTGAGAGTGAATGGTAAATAAAATATAAAGTATAGTCCGGGTAAGAGTGGGTGAAGCGGGTGAGCGCATGTACAGGTTGTGACAGTATTCCCCTCTTAGGGCCGAGCCCTCAAGGCCATGAAGGTGTCGTGGGAAATGGAGTTGAAAAATTTGATGCAGGTATAAGATCCGCACTTTTGAAAATTTTCCTTTGCTTGCCTCTTGACTTCCTACTACCACCATGCCTCCCAAGACCGCTGCCCAACTACAAGCCGAACTCGAGGAGAAATGTGAATGCGCCAGACTTCAGTGCAAGCAGGAGGAAGAGGACGAGTGCAGGTTGATTGCGGACCTTGCCGCCGCTGAAGCCAAAGAAAGAGCGGATAGGGAGAAGCACGAAGAGGAGGAGAGGAAGAGGCGCGATGAGGAGAGGAAATGAGAGGAGGCGAAGAAACGTGATGAGCGGAAGAAGTGGCTTGAGGGGGCGGCATGTAAGAAAAGGGAGGAGCAAGAGGAGGAGAACGCGGAGGAACAACGACGTAGGAAGGGGAAGGCCCAGGAGGAACTGGTAGTGGGTCCCAGCCGATTGAGGAAACGGCCGAGGGTGGAGGATTTGGACGAAGAGGATGATGCGCCGGGGTCGTTGGATGAGGAGGAAGAGGAGGAGGTTCAGCTGCAGGTGCGCGTTCCCATGGGTGGGGACAACCCCTGCAAGCACTGCATTGACATGGGTATTAGGTGTCAACCTGGACAGACCCGCTCCAAGTAAGTGTGGCCTCTTCCTGTTGAATATTAAGCTGAGAAGTCCTTAGCCAGGTTACCACCAAATGCGCGACTTGCGTCAAGGGCAAGCAAAAGTGTGAGCCGCCGGGTGGAAGTGCCAAGGTCTCGAATCCCCACATCCTCGCGCGACATCTCGACCAATTCGCGACTGCACTTGAAGAGAACATCCTATGCCTCAACGAAATCATCGTTTTATTGCGTCAGCAGAACGCGTGGATGGCACATGAGTCCCGATACCGAGAACACGATACCCGCAATTCAGCCACGATCTTGAGGGAGACCATTGCAAATGGAGAGGAGTTCTGCGCCCTCGGCCTGGTGGTGAGTCAACGGGATTCTCAGCACACAGGAAGGACTGAACGTCCAGGACAGATTGCAGAACGGCTGCCTGGTGCGGATATCCGACGGCATGTGGATGAGGCGGGTGACATCGACATCGAGGACTGGGGTAAGGGGCCGTCGCGACCGGTGCGACAAGGGGGTGAGCAGATGGACTTGGATGAGGAAGAGAAGGGAAACGGTAGTAGTGGAGAGGAAGGAAGTGAAGAAAGTGCAGAGGAGAGCGGAGAAAAAGAAGACAGTGCGGAAGAGGGTGTGGAAGGGGGCCAGCATGAGGATTGAGGGTGTGCGGGTGAACGTGGCTTTCCTCGCTCCTTGTGATTTTGATGTTTAATAAAGTTGCATGTCCAATAATAATAAAAAAAGTCTGTCCATGAATAAGAGTGAAAATAAGTCCATTAAGTGTTACAAAGAATGCAAGGGACCAGGCTTAGCAGGATAAGCTGTATGGAAATCTGCCACAAGTTCAGCTGCATGCTCTAATTCAGTAGCAGGCAGCCAAGAAGACTCTTCTTCAGTATCCTCATAACCCAACCAAATGACCTTGTATAATAACTTGCAGGCACATCGACAGTCGATCTTCGAGTCAACAATGCGGGTGATTTCGTACTCTGGCTCGCCTTCGACTTCAACGGGTGGAGGAGGCGGGTCAGAGTGGCCGTCAAATGGGTTAGGTGTGGCAGGTTCAAGCATTGAAATGTGGAATACTGGGTGAATGGCATGCATTGAGTCAGGTAAGCGTAGAGTATAAGAAACGGAACCGGGTTGAGTGATAATCTCATAAGGACCCAAATACTTTTCCAAGAGTTTCTTCGATGGTCGAGTCATGCAGAAGAACTGCGCCTTAACGAAGACCTTTTGCCCAACTGTGAAGTTAGGTGCGGGTGTCCGGCAGGTATCAGCAGATGACTGGTACCGTTCTTGAGCTTGCTTGATCTCGGATTTGAGTACTGTGTGGAATTCATTGAGGTCGACGACGAATTGATGTGCGCGTGCGGACGCCAAGTCACGTTCCGGGTAGACTGTGATGTTGGGATGATAGCCTTTATTAGCAAAGAATGGGGAGACACCAGTAGTGGCACTAGGAGCATTGTTATAGGCAAACTCAGCTAGTGGCAGTAACTCAGCCCAGTTGTCCTGCTGGTAGTTGCAGTAGACACGGAGGTATTGCTCGAGAGTCTGGTTAGTCCGTTCGGTTTGTCCATTGCCCTCAGGGTGATACCCAGAGGTGAAGTGTAACTTCATGTCCAGTGCTTGTCCAAGTGAGCGGAAGAAGTGCGAAACGAATTCGGAGCCGCGATCGGACGTAACATGTTCAGGAACGCCATGTTTCGAGAATACATGAATGACGAATAGGCGGGTGAGTTCAGCCAAGGTGATGGTGTTGTGAGTGGGAATGAACAAAGATTGCTTGGTAAGGCAATCAACGATAACAAGAATAGTGTCATAGCCAGAAGATGTGGGAAGTTTCTCGATGAAGTCCATAGAGATAGAGTTCCATGGCTGTTCAGGAATGGGGAGCTGCTTGAGGTTTCCATAAGGTTGGTGTCGTTGTGGCTTAGAGCGCATGCAGGTGACGCAGGATTTGCAGAAATCTTTGACTGTCGTGCGGATTTTGGGCCAAGTGTAATCACGTCGGACTAACTCCAGAGTCTTGTTCTGACCAAAGTGTCCAGAAAGAATGTGATCGTGCTTGTACTGTAGAACGCGAAGTCGAAGATTGTCAACATTGGGAACGTAGATCCTGTCATCAAGGCGGAGAAAACTGGACGAATCTACAATCCAGCATCCTTTGGGTTTGGCTAGGTGTTGAGCTGCAGTCGGGTCTTGCGGAAGAGATGAAAGGATGTCAGAATGCAGCTGATCGAGGTCAATGATCATGGCTGCGTGAAGGGAAGGGGTATAAAGATAAGTAGCATGGATGGAGGCTGCGAGTTGTTCATGAGTAAAGACTGGACGGAAGTTGTGAGGATTGACCATAGCGTAGCCATTATTCCCCCCTTTAGGGTAGATGTCCCATCGTCTAGTTAAAGCGTCGGGCTTCGTACCAAGTTGGCCAGGGTGAAAGCGGATGGTGAGATTGAACTGTGACAAGAATTTGGACCAGCGAGCTTGACGGTGGGTGAGGATTTTAGTGGTGCAGAAGTATTCCAGATTCTTATGATCAGTGACCACGTCAATGGGAAGGGGAGCACCTTCAAGATAATGCCGCCAGATCCTAAAGGCTTCAAAGATAGCCAGTAGTTCCTTGTCATGTGTGTCGTAGTTCAACTCGGCCGAAGTGAATGTGCGGGAATGGAAAGCCATGGGGTGAACTTCACCATCCTCAGTGATGATAGAGAGGATGGCGGCTAGCACATAGTCAGATGCGTCTGTCTCGATGATGATTTGAGCATCAGGGATCCAGTGGGTCAGGATAGGAGCAGAGGTGAAAGTGTCCTTCAATGATTGGAAAGCCTCTTGACATTTATCATTGAAGTTCCAAGGAATACCCTTGCGGGTAAGGCGGGTGAGAGGAACTACAATGTCAGAGTAGTTATAAATGAAGTGACGATAGAAATTGGTGAAACCTAAGAAGGACTGTATGTCCTTGATCTTCTTCGGTTCTGGCCAGTCTTGGATAATCTTGACCTTGTCCTCAGACATCTTGAGACCATCAGGGGAAAGAACGTAACCAAGATATTCAACTGTGTCAGACTCGAATTCGCACTTATCCACGTGGGCATAGAGACCGTTCTGCCTAAGCCGCTTGAGAACCTCGCGGACTTGCTTGCAGTGTACGCTGATGTCATCAGAATAGATGAGTATGTCATCAAGATAGACCGTAATGCAGACATCTAAGAGATCTTTGAAGATGTCGTTCATGAACTGCTGGAAGGCGGCAGGTGCATTGGTAAGGCCAAAAGGCATAACAAGCCACTCGAATGATCCGTAGCGGGTTCGGAAGGCCATTTTCCATTTGTCACCTTCTGCGATGCAGACGAGGTGATAAGTGTGGCGTAGGTCAATCTTGGTATAGATGCGGGCTTTGTGGGGTGAATCGAGTAGGTCGGATATGAGAGGAAGGGGATAGCGATCCTTCTTGGTAATGTGGTTGAGACCTCGGAAATCGATGCATAAACAGAGTGAACCATCCTTTTTCTTGACAAAGAGGACAGGGGCTCCGTGAGGGGAGTTGGAGGGGCGGATGAATCCAATAGCAAGGTTTTCGTCAATGAATTCGTGTAGAGCCTCTAGTTCAACCTGAGATAGGGAATAGATGGTACCAACTGGTGGTTGGCCACCTTCTTCAAGATTGATCTGAAGGTCGTATGGCTGATGCGGGGCAAGCTTGTCAGCCTTCATTTTACTGAAGACGTCAGCAAAATCACAGTACTCTTCCAGAATATGGGACCAGTCGTCCTGAGGCTCCTCAACAGAGGCAGAGGAAGCTGTTATAGATGGGTTGTTGAGATTGAGGCTATACTGAACTGAACCAGGGAGGCGAGAGGCACGGAGGAAGGCAGTGGCGTTAACCAGTGAGACGTGCGGACAAGCCATGTCAACCGTGCCCGTAACAGAAGTGGCAGAAGAAGCAGATGGTGAAGACTGTGAGGTGACAGATGGGGCGGCTGAAGCGGACACCACAGAGGATGCAGGTGCAACTGGAATGGACGCACTGCGAGCAGAAGTGGCAGGAAGTTCAGGCTGAAGCAG
>JACAAK010000070.1:0-12358 GCA_025093985.1 Calvatia gigantea | reverse complement strand
CATTTTTGGCCACCAATACCAGTGATGAATGTATTCATTCATCCATTGGTCACCATAATGGCCCATGATCTCATGGCCCTGGGTTATTAAGATTATGATGAGTTCACAATCATTTGGTATACACAATACTGGCTCACTATCAGTGTTCTTTTTATAGAGGAGTTTCTCCTCTAATGAAAAGTTATTATTATGCTGACTGACATCATTCAGCAATTTAGACAGGAATGGATCATTTGTGTATCCGTTCCATACCTTATCTGGGAAGTCGTCTGGTACTTCCATTACTTTATCAGAGATGTGCTGATTTTTCAGCATATCTGCAACTGTCAATTCCATGGGTGGTGTTGTTTCACCAACCAATCCAGAGGTAGTGGCCACAGAGGGAGACTTTTCTCCCTCAATTCGCTTATCTGCTTTCTCAAGATCTTTGGCTTTGTTAGCCTTTGCATCTTGTTTCTCTCAAAGTCATGAACTTCAACACAATCCCTCCACTTGGATAGCATGGAGATGTTCTTTATGCTGCTTGGCTTCCCTAGCCCTGTCCTGAGGAAGATCCTCAGATTCTGGGTCAATATGGGCATCAATGTTAATGTATTCAGTGGGGTGATGAAGCTCACCCAGTAAGTCACTTTCAAAGTAGTGAGATAAGCAGTCTGCTACCTTGTTCTTTTCTCCTTTGACATATGTTATGTCAAACCAGAATCATACAAGGTAGTTTATCCACCTCTGCTGCCAACTAGATAGATTAGCTTGAGTCTTAAAAAACTCTAGCACCTTATGGTTGGTTATGATGTGGATTTTGTAACCCATGAGTTTATCCTCCCAGCACATTAGGGCTTCGAGGATAGCAAGCTTTTCTAGCTCATGTACTGTGTAATTTTGTTGCACATGTGTAAACTTACATGACATTAACCCTGCTGGACAACATTTCATCCATTTATCCCCTTGACTGTACATTGCTCTGATGCTGGTCTTAGAGGTGTTGCAAATGACCCAGATAGGTACTCCTGTATGTGGGTCAATAGGCTTCAGCACAGGTGTCTTCTGGCAGATGTGTTTTATCATATTGAAGCACCACTGGTGAAGCGGTCTCTGTTACGACCTTAGTCGGTTTAGACCTCAGGTTGCAGCTCTGGCTAAGTCTTGAGGGCGAGTAAGGAAAAGAGAACAGAAGTTGGTTAAGCATACCGAATACAACAGAGTGTATGTACGCTTAAGTATGTCTAAGGTCATCCGGTTGAACAGGATGGAGTAACTACATGAAACGTCCGGTTAGAGCGTAGTAGTTGGTACAAGTCATATCTCGGAGAACGCTGGACTAGAATAGACGAAACAGGTACATGGATAGTTGGAAATGCAGAGTAGTACAGAACTCGTTATGATCGGTGGAAACTCATAACAATACCCTCCGATTAGACTTCATGCCTCAGGAAGTTCGTCAAACTCTCCGTTGACTACGGCTGCGGCGAGGGCTTTCTTGGTGGCTCCGATGAGGTACTTTCCTTCGTTTGAGCAGTGCAAAGAAGATGGGCAAGTGGCTGCGGCCATCTTGATGGATAGGGACTGGGACTCCATTGAAGGGGAACTCAGCTACAGTGGAGTTGTCCCAGTAATTCTTGACTATCATTCTCCAATAGTGTTGGTCCTTCTCTTGGCCTGGTAATACAGTGCGGAATCTTGTTGGTGGGAGAAAAACCAATACGATCTGTGGTGGGGTGATAGTTTTTATGAATCGTCGGAGTGCGTTGACTTCTTCCTTCATTGAGACGGTGGTTTCTTTGTCCATAGGCGTGTCAGCTCATTTGGCTGGTGGGGGACAGATGGTGGTGTGTAGGTCAGTGAGAGTGATTCCGATACGCGTAACGAGTTGGTCGATGTCGGGATCTTCGGTGGTTTTATCACATCCAAGCAAGTTCATGGCGACGTCTGCAAGTTCCAAGAAGATATCGGCGATATCGAGGTGTTTGAATACCTCTAGGGCGAGGTCAACACGGCTCTGAAGACTGTGAACCCGGTTTTGTTCACTGGGTGTGAGGGTGGATAATTCTAATGCGCGGAAGATGGCGGGGATGTGCTGGCTTGTAGAGGATGATGCGTTGGTGAACCCAGCGTACATGTCTGTGAAGGTGATACAAGCGGTGGCGAGGGTGATGTGACGGTTTACTGCGAGTCGTTTGTTCTGGGCTGTGATTGTTTCTACTTTGTTGTTTGTGGCTTTGTTGACATCTTTGAGGAGGGCCTCGAGGAGTCCTTGTGCAGGGGACAGGGTGGTTGCGAGGTTATAACGGGTTCCTTGGGGTGCGGGCGTGTGGCTGTTGCCTGGTTTTGGGAGGGGGACTGAGGAGATCGTGGTCGGGTTGGGGTGGACGAGGGAGTTGATAGAGATGTGGTTGGTTTGGGAGGACATGTTTGGCTAGTATTTCTGTCTGGGGGCTAACTTGGCTGATGGTTTTCTGGATTTCTTGCCCCTCTTTTTATAGGTATCCTCCGGATGCCTTTTGTGGTATTCCACTATTGCATCTCAGGCGTTTTGCAAATTTGACTCCGCTGTCCACATATCTTCTTCGTTGCTGTATCCTTTCCAGTATATAAGGAATTGATATCCCCTTCCTTTTCGTCGTTTCCCTCGGACCTCTTCTACTTCGTACTCCTCTTCGTTGTTGATGACCATTGGTTTGGGTGCTGGTGCTTCTTTCTGGATGTGGAATGAAGCTTTCTGTGTCGGGGTTAACAGCTGTTCGTTGAATATGTCGTGGATGGCCCATCCTTCTGGTATCGCTAGCCGATATGCTGCTTCTCCTATTTTTTCCCTAATTCAGAAAGGTCCATACCTTTTTTGGCCTAGCTTCTTTGATGGCTGATTGGTATGGATGTTGGTGTTCTCTAACCATACTTCATCGTTGATCTGGTATGCCCTTGTGTTCATTTTGCTATTATCATGTGTCTGTTTCATCTTTTCTTGATATGATTGTAGTGTGGAAGTGGTGTTATTCCTTGTGTTTTGGAGCTGTTTTAGGAACTCCGTACTGCTAGGGTTGTTCGTCGTTCCATTTTCCTTTCCTTTCCAGGGGTGTCTGCCATAGTTTAGGTAGAATGGTGTCGCCTGTGTGCCGCTGTGTTTCTTGTTGTTGTATTGGAATTTGGCCATGGGTAGCCATTTTGTCCAGTCGTTTTGGTCGTAGTTGCAGTATATCCTCAAGTATGTTTCGACTTCCCTGTTGATCCTTTCTGTTTGTCCGTCGGTTTGTGGGTGGTAGGCTGTTGACAGGTTTCGTTCTATCCCTAGTCCTTTGAATAGTTCGCCAGTGAATTCGGATGCAAACTGTGGTCCTCGGTCACTAAGGACTTTCCTCGGCATTCCGTGTAGCTTCCATATTTCGTCCCGGTAGTGCTGTGCTAGTTCTTTTGAGGAAACATCCATTCTTGTCGCTATGAGTCGTATCATTTTTGAGAATCGATCAACAATGACTAGGATGGCGTCTTTTCCTTCTGATTCGGGCAGTGGCCCAATGAGGTCGATACTCACTTCTTCCCATGGACCGTTGGGGATGGGAAGCGGGTGTAGAGGTGTCTTCAAAGGTGTCTTGCGTGGCTTGTTCCGTTGGCAACTCTGGCAACCTCTGATGTACTTTTGAACTGTCCGTTCGGATTGCCGGCCACCAGTAATCCCTGGTTACCAGCTCGATCATTCGGTGTTGTCCCAGGTGTCCTGTGTCGGGGGCATCGTGGTATTGGTGTAGTATTTCCTCTCTGAGTGCCAGTTCGGGTGGCACATACATGCTGGTATTTTTGTAGATTATTCCGTCGTGTTCAGTGATGTCAGGGTCTTGGTTGCATATTTTTTTGGTGATGGCCGTTTCTCTTCTTTTGTTCGCCTTGATTCATTCTTTGAAGGTTGGTTCCATGAATAGTTCGGCGCGGAGTAGGATGGTCCCTTCCCATGGTTCGTTGTCGTTTTTGCTCATCCACCAGGCATCTCGGATCATGGTGACTAGTTTTTCTTCTTCTTGGTCTGGTTCTTGGTAGATTCTGGAGAGGAGGTCCGCTTTTGTATTCATTTTCCCTGGTATGTGGCACAATATGAAATCGTAATCTTGTAGCTGTAGGTACCATCTTGCTTGTCGGCCGTTTAGTTTTTGGGGTTCCCTATAGTATTTCAGGTTCTCGTGGTCGGTCCAGATTTCGAATTTCTCTTCTGCGTCCAGTAGGTAGTGTCGCCATTCTTTTAATGCATGCATGATTGCCAGTAGCTCTTTGTCGTAGATTTCATAATTTCATTCTGCCAGTGATAGTGTATGGAATGTGAATGCGATTGGGTGCCATTTCGAATTTTGTTCTTGTGAGAGTACTCCCCCTAATGCGTAGTTCGATGCATCGACTTCTACTCGGAATTGACCTTCTCTTTGGGGTAGTGTTAGGGTGGGTTCTTCTGTGATTTGTTGTTTTAGTTCGTTGAACGCAGATTGTTGTTCTTCTCCCCATTCCCACTCTTCTGATCCTTTTAGTTTATTCAATGGGGCCGCTATCTTGCTGAAGTTTTTTATAAATCGGCGGTAGTAGTTGGCGAAACCGAGGAATCTTTCTATTCCTTTTTTGTTGTGTGGTTGGGGCCATTCTCGTACTGATTTTACTTTCTCGGCCTCCATTTCGATGCGTCCGTGTCCTACTGTTACTCCTAGCATTGGGATCTCTTCGGCGTCGAAAATGCATTTGGATCGTTTGAAACATAGGTTGTGTTCGGCCGCTCTTTCCAGGAATCGGATCGTTCGTTCTCGCAGTTGTTCCTTGGTGTCACCTGGAATTGCGAAAGTCGTCCATGTAGTTTACTATATCTCCGTTGCGTAGTAGGTCTCGAAAGATACTCGCCATCATTCTTGAGAACGTTCCTGGTGAGTTGCTGAGACCGAAGAACATGACTGTGGGTTCGAATAGTCCTTCGTTGGTTAGAAAGGCTGCTTTCCACTCGTCTCCTTCTTTGATGCAGACATTGTTGTAGCCCCAAATGATGTCTAGTTTGTTGAAGTATTTGGCTTTTCCTAATTTGTCAATGACTTCTCCGATTCGAGGTAGCGGTGTTTTGTCTTTAATGACTATGTTATTCAACCATCGGTAGTCTTGAATGAGTCGTTTTGAGCCATCCTTTTTTGGGATGAAAAAGGTGGGTGCGGCATATGGTGACTTTGACGGTTGTATTCGTCCTGACTCGAGGTTTTCTTTAACAAATGCTTTGAGTTCGTCCTGCTCCTTGATTGTCATGTTGTAAGTTCCTGCATTGATTTCTTTGGGTGCGTCTTCTGTTAGGATTATCTCGTGGTCCCATTCCGTTCGTTCGGGTAGTTTGTCGAATGTGGTTTTGTTGAATAGATGTGTGAATGGTCGGACGTATTCTGGTAGGTCTGATGGCTCGGTGGGGTCAGGTTCTTCCTCTTCTTCCCATATGTCTTCAGTGGTGGCCATGCTTCGGATCTTGCCTGTTACCTGGATGTTCTGGTGCGGGAACCTGCAGTCCTTTGGGCACCGATTGAACTTTATTTCTCCCGTTCGCCAGTTTACTTCTGGATTGTGTTTGGTGAGCCAGTCGTGTCCTAGGAATATTTCTGCTCTATCTTGGAGTTGTACGACCGATGCTTCAATTGTTTCTTCGTGTCCTTCGATTTCCACCTGTATAGTAGCTGTTTCTGTGACTTTTCCTCCTTGGTTTGCCGTGCCATCTGCGTTAAGTACCGTGATTTCTTGTTTTAATTTTTCTGTGGGGATTTTTTCTTCGTCTACCAGTTTCTTGCTGATGCTACTGGTGGTGCATCCCGAGTCGACTATAGTGTTCACTGTTATCCTTTTTGTTGGGGTTTGGATTGAACCCTGGGTCGGGTACGAGTCCCTTTGCGTTGGGTGTCGTGGTGGGTGCAGTGTTGTCCAACATTTCTGAGTCTCCTGATTCTGATTCCGTTTCGGTGTTTTGGTTCTCTAGTTGTCCTAGCTGTTCTTCAGCTATGTCAAGTTCGTTGAAGAGTTCTGATATAACTGCTTCTACTCCTGTTGGGTTTACTTCTTGTGTGATGTCTCCGGGTTCGTTGTTTGTTACAACCGTTGCAGGTACTTCGGGGTTTTCTGCTTCTTCGTCTGATGAGTCGGTTTCGCTGTCTGTTTCGAGCTCGTTGTCAGTGACTTCAAGCTGGGGTTCTCTGTATTCGTCGGGGTTCGAGCTCATATAATCGCTCCCGGGTTCGTCATGGTTTGAGTCTTTTTCAACTCTGTTTCTTGCAAGGTGAGGTGGTGACGCTTAACCAAATGTTACGACCTTAGTCGGTTTAGACCTCAGGTTGCAGCTCTGGCTAAGTCTTGAGGGCGAGTAAGGGAAAGAGAACAGAAGTTGGTTAAGCGTACCGAATACAACAGAGTGTATGTACACTTAAGTATGTCTAAGGTCATCCAGTTGAATGGATGGAGTAACTACATGAAATGTCCGGTTAGAGCGTAGTAGTTGGTACAAGTCATATCTCGGAGAACGCTGGACTAGAATAGACGAAACAGGTACGCGGATAGTTGGAAATGCAGAGTAGTACGGAACTCGTTATGATCGGTGGAAACTCATAACAGTCTCCAATGGAATGGTGTCCCATTCTGAGTGATGGACATTATTGGCCCAGTATAGGCTGATATGTCAGGCAGGAAGTTCAACAAATAATTGATGAGTCCAATGAAATGCTGGACATTGTTATATACTCATGAAGTGCACCACTCCATTATCCAATTGAGCTTATCGTGGTCAGGGTGAATACCCTGATCATTGATGATGTGGCCAAGGCAGTCCACTCTGTCTGCATACAGCTCACATTTAGCCCACTTGATAAAGAGCTGATTCACTCTTGATCTTTCAAAGACTATACAAAGGTGAACTTTGTGATCTTCAACTGAGTCTGAATAGATGAAACAGTCATCTAAGTAAGCATATAAGAATATGCCAATAACATTGTGAAAAATCACAGTCATTAGCCATTGGAACATAGCAGGGGCATTACAGTCCCCTTGTTGCATGATATGGCTGAGATATGTCCCAGCTATTGTCAAAAAGGCAGTCTTGCTGATGTCCTCAGGGCGAATTTGTACCTGTTCATAGGCATCAGCCAAGTTGATCTTGGAGTGAAATTTCACTCAGGTGACATCCTCTCAGATGATTTCCTGGTCAGGTAAAGGTGTAACATCCTTTACTGTATTGTCGTTGCACTCGTGGGCATCTATAATGGTCCTGAGTTTACTGTCTTTCTTTGGGATGCACAGTAGAGGTAAGGCTTGGGTAGCCTGTTTAGGCTTCCTGTCACAACCCCTATGCACACTCACCTGCTTCACCTGCTCATACCTGAACTATATTCCATTTATATTTTAGTTACCATTCACTCTCACCCACTTTCCCCTGCCTCCCCCACACTCTATTCTTATTATTGACTGTCTGACATTAATTTCTGATTATCCTCCTTGTATATTTTTCCAGTTGTTATACCTACCTCCATTTCCATTGCAATTTCCTTTTCCCATTTATGATGTTTCTGTTTCACTTTATTCCTTCTAGTTAGTTGCATGTCTGGTGTTTCTATCTAGCGGCCATACCTGGCCAGCACATGAAGTCGTAGTAGTTTCCTTTTGTAGAACCACTCTCCCTTGAGTATATAAACCATAGCTACTTTGCTTGTAATCCTCAGTCTGAAATCAACTTAGTGACATGCTACTTCTATTCCACCTCTGCCTCTGTATCTGTCCTTGCCTCTGTCTCTGCCCTCATCCCTTGTTCTAAAGTTAGGACCACTCATCAGCAGGAGGGTGCAACACACACATTGAAGCCACAGTCCTCCTAAGTTCACCCGCTTTGCCCACCTTCATCCGCATTTGCACATAACCCTCGGGCATCTAGACTTTGGTCATCTCACCCACATGATCCGCACTTAACACTCCCACCAGCCAGCTCTCACATAGCAGTCCAGTTTTTCATAAAATTGAGGCCATATCAAGTGAGGGCAACAAGGGGTATGGTTACTATACTGTACATTGTTGTCAATGAGATTTATCTCATGATTGACTTCACATAGAGGGGGCAGCTCATTGGGCATGCCCTGCATGATATCTTTGAACTCTTCATACCACTGGTTATAAAGATGTTCAAGGTTGAGCTTAATTATGACCTTGTCAGGTCGTTTCCTGACAATCCAGGATGCTTTCCCTTGAAGCACTTGGTCAAGTGCTTCCTTGGGTGGCATCTTCGTAGCATTACAATTTTACAATGCCTCAGGGATCTTAGGCTCAGGATACTTCATGAAGTTGAGGACAATAGGTTCATCCACTTCTCCATTGGTGGGTTGATGAAATCCAGTTTGAGGGATATCTTTCATCCCAAACTGATATTCAGTGGACATATCATCCACCATCACATTCCATTCTGCTGGCATGTGGTGGTCATAGTAGAGACTGTTAGGCCTCACTGGGAGGGGGTTGTCTATCAGCACCCAGTTCACATCAATGGTGCAAGGAGTGTCTGGATCATTGACCTCCTCCATTGTAACCTTCTTTGTGGCTCAGTGCTGATGAAGATGAGAATTCATCTCACCAGCAATGTTTACTGCATCAAAGCATTCACCAAGTAGTTCTACTTGGTTATTTATGAAGTTGAGCACAACATTATGTGCTCTCATGAATCCAGCCCCCATTATTAAATCATATTGGTCAAAGTTGGCCACATCAATGTACATGGTGATATTGTTTGACCTAATCTTCATGGAGACGTTAGCTCCATACTTAATGACAGACCAACTGCTAACTGTTCCCAGTTATAAACTGTGCAGGTCAGCAAGGTTGTGTACCACAACATTGGCCACATGGGCAAAGGCTGGTATTAACCCAGTCATGGTACTTCCTGAGTCCCAGAGGGTCCAAGCATCAACCCTGTTGATGTTGACATATGTAGCAAGACACTGTTTCTCGCTTGGTGGTACTTGGGGCCTCATCTGAGGCTCCTTTTCAACATGAAGTTGTACACATCTAATATATTGAGGTTCTATCTCAATCTGTGGGCCTTCCTCCACTGTGGTATCATTCATCACATGGAGAAAATCGAAGTCACCTGATGCCTTGGACTCTGCATAGTCAGAGTCATATACCTTGACCTTGACAAGATTGGTTTCTTCTTCATGTATGGAGGCATGCTCTTCCTCTGCTGGTTCTTCTGGTTCTACCTGGGGTTTCTCCTCAGGTATGTCCTCAAGATTGCCAATCATAGTGTGGGTGGCATGTAAGAATGATTTCTGTTTGCCCTTATTCAGGCAATTACTGGCATAGTGGTTGCCACCACAATTGTGACACACTACTGGCTTGTCAGGCTGCTTAGTGCCCCCTTGTGGCCATGCCACAGGGTGGAATGGTTTAAATGTCCTATTACTATGGTTGTCTCGAGGTTTTAAGGGACCAGATTCATATTGTCATGGAGGAGGTTTGTTTACCTCCTTAGCGGGTATGTATTTGTGGCTGTTAGCCACATTTTGAGGGACTAGTGTAGTCCCATGCAATACAAGCTTTCAACAAGGATCATGAGAAGCCTTAGCAGGCACTATTTGCTTTACAGAGTTCCAAAGTGAGCTATTGTTCTTGCTAGTTTGCAAGTTTTTATGATAGAAGGAGTTAACCTTCAATCTATTCTCATACCACATGGCAAACATGAGGAAATCATCAAGGGAGTTGGCATCAGTGTCAACCCATGATTGAACAGTAGATCTGTTCTCATATCCTCAGGTATTCCTTCCAGGAATACTTTGACGAGTGAATAATCATCTGGATGCACTGTCATGTACTGGGCATGATCCATAAGGGCATTGTAAAAGCCCTGTACTCTGATCATCATGTTGTAGCCCACACGACAAAGACCTTCACGTGTGTCATGCATTGATGTTGGTAACACAAATCTGTCATACAGGGTGATTAGGATGTCTTTGAACATCCAGTTAAATCTTGTCTGATTGATGTTGATAACATGCCTCATCACTATGTTCTTAGCCTCACCTCTAAGGTAATATGGAAGCAATTGAAGCCTTAGACAATCCAAGGCAGGGCTTATTCCTCCTATGCCTCGTAAGGCAAAATCTATACATAGTGAAGAGACAAAATTCTCTAAGTCACTAAATTTCTGGCTACCAGAGTACGATTCTACTCCACTATCCTGAGGTAATCTCTGGTTGGATGACTTATATCCTGCCAGGAACTCAAAGGGTTGTGTGAGATACTCTTGCACTGTTTGGCGGATAGTGGTCATACATCTTTTCTTTGTGTCTTTGTAGTGTCTCCATTACACTGGATGATGCATTTGGGACCTCACAAGCAAGAGAGTGACCTTTCACCTGTATGTGGTCTTGAACTGGCAGTGGTCCCATTACCACATTAGGACCTAAGTTAGGTTCAGCCAGTGAAATTGGATGTACTCCCAGGAATCAGTTCAGTTCCATGGGGGACAGTAAGGTTTTTACTCAAGGTGTTGAGTAATGGCCTGCCATTCCAAACTCACTAGGGGTGTTTAGGATGGGCATAGGCATGGAGCCAACTACCCAAGTTGGTGCCCTAGCCAGGGTCCTTGGTATGGATGGGTACCATACTATGGCACTAAGAGACATTGAGGGTTGTTGAGAGTGAGGGTTTTGTGGCGAATTTTGCTGTGAGTTCCCTCTGACTGATGGAGCCAATCTTGGTGTGGTAGTTCTGGGTGGTGAGTGTGTTACCACCTCTGGGTTTATGGTTACAGACTGTGTCTATCTTGCTTTCTGAGGTAGTATCACCTCTGGTGCCAATTCATGTGTTTCATCATTTTCATCCCCTTCATGTGGATCCGTGTCATATGTACGATGTCCATTGAGTATGATGCCTTGGTCCTTGATTCTGGATTCCCCCAAGTTTGAGAGGTCATGTACTCTCAAGCATTGATATGCAATGTGGTTGTGCCATCTCTTGGCACATAAAGTTATGTGCCATTGCCAGTCATTGGGATCTGGGTCAGGAGCAGTTACCCTGCTCGTTCCTTTGGTGGGGCCACTGTGTTTGCCAGGTTCACCAAATGGGTGAGTGCGGGCAGTAACCATGGCATTTGTGCTGGATATTGATGATGGTGCTGCAGTCAGTTGTTCCTCCTGTCTAGGGGGTTCAGTGTGTCCCAGATACTCTTCATACTAATGGTTGACTTGTGACGATAAGTGGTCCATTGGTGTCTCCGCTCGGGATGAAGCTTTCATCCCTTGTACCAATGAGTAGGCTGCCAAGACCTTTTCCAAGGTTTCAATGTAGCTCTCTCAGTATTCCTGACTCTCTTGGTTCGGGGGATTAGATAAATTGGCATAGTAGTGGGACAAGAGTTGTTCCACATATTCCATGAGTTGTACTCATTGATGGGGCTTTGTGACCTTAGCCACATCGAGGAGGACTTCTACCTCTTGGCCCAGAGTGGGAAGTCCCACATCTGAGCCATTGTCATCTGTGTCTATGTCAAGATGTATTCCATATGTCTCATCTTCAGGTATGCTGCTCTGTATATTAAGAGCACCAGGTATTTAAGGATTAGAATCCTCTCAGATGCATTGGTCCATTGTTCGTGCATGTTGCACAGGCACGGGGGCCTGTGCTTCCTTGTGGGAATCTCCCACATTGTATTGATGTTTAGAAGCCATCTTCTGGAAGGTCTGTGTTTAGGAATGACGCATATGACATGTACTGTGTATACATTTTCATATGTTCAGCAAATGTAAAAAAGTGTAAAGCAAGACACTTTATAGGCTATATATCTTAAGTCACATGAAATACGCTTGACCTGTGTATATCAGTAAATGTACATATAACAAAAAGATAATAGTTGAGCTGTAACAGCTCAATGTACAGGGCATTATATGGTGACTAAGTTTGTGTTTGTTTTATGGCACAAAACAAGGGAAAATAAAGAAATGAGCAATAGCATGTGATAAAGAAATAATGACAAGTCCAATAAAGGAAAAGGTGGGGGATTACCTCTTACAATATGATCGTCTCTACTTAACAAACCCTCAGCCTCAGACATTCTGTCTGATAACTGCAGCGGTTCTCACTGCACTGTCCATGGCCTTCATGAGGTCTGGACTCATCCTCCTCTGCTCTCTGTTACAAGAACAGATTGAGCAAGTTGAGCCATCTCCATTGTCCTTGACATCCCTCATCTGGCAAGCCATTTCCCAGATGATGGCACTCTCCATTACATGAACTCCTACTGCTGCCACTACCAACCAACTTCGAACAGCCATAGGAAAACTACAAACTGACATTAGACAGATCCTAATGGTACAACAAGGAATTCAAACCGACCACT
>JACAAK010000069.1:0-13429 GCA_025093985.1 Calvatia gigantea | reverse complement strand
CTTCAATTCAAAAAAAATCAAATTGTTGTGCGGTGAAAAATGCGTAAGGGTTGGGCGTTTGGGGTAAAACAAGAACCCTTTTTTCTTTTCACAGGTGTTTTCCTGGGTTGCTCACCCAAGGGAAACAAAACGGTTGGGTTGAAAAAATCAAAATGAAAAAAAAATTGTGGTCCCCTTTAAAAACAATACCAAACCCTGTACGGGGATTTTTATTTGGGTTTTGGGGGTTTCGGTACCGGCCCAAAACCAGCTCCCATTTCTTTTTAAAAGAAAACCTTTTTTCCCAAAATTAAAACCTTTTAAAGTTTCCTAAAATTTAAAAACCCTTTTAATGTACAAACCTTTTTTAGATTTTTTGTTCAATTCCAAGAAAAATTTAAATTTAAAATTTTTTGGGAAAATTTCAAAAAAAATTTTTCCCCCTTTTTTTTTAAACTAGTTTTCCTTAAACCAAAATTTGGTTTTTTTCCCCCAACCATCAAATTTTTTAAAAAATTTAAATTTCAATCCCCAAAAGGGGTTACCCTAATTTTAAAATTCTTTCTTTTAAATTTGGGTTAATGGGAAAAAAAGGGATTTGGAGGGTTAAAATTTTAATTTTAAAATTTTAGCTCTTTATTAAATTTCCCCTTTTCAACCGATTTATTTTTTATTTTCAGTATTTTAAAACCAATTATTAGGAAATTTTAATTGGAAAAAAACTTTATTTTTCCAAAAAATTTTAAGAAATTTTGTGGTAAGTCTGGAACTTTAACTAAATCAGAATATTTATCTAGAGAACAATATTATATTGATTTATATAATCCTGAATTAAATCTAAATCCTAGAGCTGATTCTTCATTAGGTTTTAAACATACTGAAGAGTCAAAAAGACTAATATCTGAGTATAGAAAGGGTAAGTCATTAAGTAAAGAGACTAAAAATAAACTAAGTGAATTACTATCTGGTCCTCTAAATCCTTTTTATGGCCATAAACATCTACCTATTACGATTACTAAAATGAAAGAATCTAAATTAGGGGAAAATAACCCAATGTTTGGTCGATTGAAATCTCCTAAATTTATTGAGCAACAATTTAAAGATAAGAGTGGGGAAAAAAATCCAATGTATGGTAAAACCCATTCACCAGAAACTCTAGCTAAAATAAAAAAGAGAATTTATGTTTATGATGCTGTGACTAAAGAATTAATTAAAGTTTTTTCTGGAACTGTAGAAGCAAAAAAAGATCTAAAAATAGGTTATGATACACTTAAGAGATGCTCTCAAACTCATGAATCTTATAAAGGTATGATATTTAGTAAAGAGGAATTGTCTTTTGATTAGAAATAAGCTAGCTGGTATGCCAAGAAGAATACCTGATTACCCAGATGCATTTAGTGGATGGAATGCTGTATCTAGTTTCGGATCATTAGTATCTGTAGTTGCTACTATCTTATTTGGTTCTATCATTTCTGATATTTTTGCTAACCACCTCGTTTCAAGTAATATCCTTGGGCTGTAGCATCTTACTTTACTAGTGAAAGTCTATTCAATGAAAATGAAAGTGAAACAAGTAATACATTAGAATGGACATTAGCTAGCCCTATCCCATTCCACGCATTTAAAATGCTACCTGCACAATCTTAATTTAAGATAAATTTTGTTTGAATAGAAGCGGCCGTAGCTTACGCTAGCTTTGGCTGCTACCCCCCTTCTTAACGTATTTTACTATAATAATTTATTAAATTATTTGCCAGTTAAAGTAGAATAGCTAACGTTATAGACTAGCTGTAGCAGATACTAGCTAAAGCTAGTCTAGATTAGGCTTAACACAGCCTTGTTAAAGCTAGGCTGCTGCTACTACAAATTTAAGTATAATAATGAATTTAACCTATTTTAATATATAACTTAACAAAGTCTCTCCTTATTGTACTAGTTAAAAATTGCAGCTAGGCTGCTACTATTTTAAAGTTAAGCTATAAATAAGGACTGATATTAGGAGTAGCTTTGCTAGTACAGAGTTGCCAATGGCAAGACTGCATTAAGCTAAAACAAGATTGTCAAAATAAAGATAATCAATTAAAAATTTTCATAAAATGATAACTTTATTACTATTAATTCCTATAATAGGAAGTTTAATAATTCTACCTATGTCAAATACTATAGAGAGTCAAAATCAAATGAAAAAAATAGCTTTGACAACGTCTCTAATTAATTTCTTTATTTCATTATTTATTTGGTATCAATTTGATTCTAGTCAAACACAATATCAATTTGTATCAGAATTTAATCAATTAAATTTTTGTTATTTAAATTTTGGTATAGATGGAATATCTTTATATTTTGTATTATTAACTACATTTGTAACACCTGTAGCATTATTATCTAACTATACAAATATAACTAAAAATTTAAAATTCTTTTTAATTTCATTCTTATTATTAGAAACATTACAAATATGTGCTTTTGTTTCATTAGATCTATTATTATTCTATATTTTCTTCGAAAGTGTATTACCTATATTATTTATAGTTATAGTAATATTTGGACACGGTAATGATAGATTTAGATCAGCCTTCTTATTTTTCTTATATACATTAGCTGGTAGTTTACCTATGTTATTATGTATATTAATGATATATAGTTATATTGGTTCAACTGATTTCCAATTAATTTCTTTATATTCTATTAGTTTAGAGAGTCAAAAATATTATGGTTTAGGATTTTTCTTAGCTTTTGCAGTTAAAACTCCATTATATCCATTTATAATTTGGTTACCTAAAGCTCACGCTGATTCACACCTTTAGCAGGGTCAATAATACTAGCAGCTACAATCTTGAAATTAGCTACATATGGATATTTAAGAGTATTAATTAATTTTTTACCAGATGCTACTAATTACTTTAATCCATTAGTACAAACTATAGCAATTATAGCCATAATATATGCTAGTTTCTCTACTATCATACAACAAGATACAAAAAGATTAATTGCTTATAGTAGTATTGCACACCATGGGTGTAGTTGTTTTAGGTTTATTCTCTAATACAATACAAGGTATTGAAGGTGGAATATTATTAGCTTTAGGTCACGGGATTTGTATCACCAGCTTATTTATTTGTGTTGGAGGTATAATTTATGATAGAACAGGAAAAAGAATTATTAATTATATTAGAGGTTTAGCTACATATATGCCAGTGTTTACTATTTTATCTTCATTTTCACTTTATGTAATACAGGTATACCTTTAAGTTAAATTTCTTAGGTGAACAATTATCTTTAATTGGTATATGGCAACAAAATCCTATTATTGCTTGCTTAGGTGCAACTGGTATTGTTTTATCTGCTTGTTACTCTATCTTCTGTATAATAGATTATCTATATGGTAACTTATCTCCTTCTAGAGCAAAGCCTAGCGTACGCTACACCTCTAGCTAAAGATATTAATAGAAGAGAATATTATCTTCTAATTAGTTTATTAATACCTACTGTTGTTTTTGGTATTTTACCTAATGTAATTTTAGCTTCTTTACATACTGCTACATCTGCTTTACTGTATGTTGTAGTTTAATTAAATTTTAAGATTAAAGAGTAGGCTTTGCCTAGAAGCTACAAAAATAGGAATAGAACTTGGAAAAGCTTCTAGCGAATGCTAGAAGAATATAAAAACAGAAAATGAAATTGATACAGATGGAAGAGATTCACCTTCTGATTTTGATGGTGGTAGCGTACGCTAGTACATTCTTTATTAGATGAAAATGAAATACCTTTAATTATAATGGTTAATGGATTATGCTACTTAAATTACATAGAATTTAGCTTAATTTTATGTTTGTTCTAACTATTATTTAGAAAATATTTAAATAGAAACAAGTTGTTGACAAGCCTAGTATTAACGATGATAGCTTAAGCTAGAAAATATAAATAAAGCATTTTATACTAGCGTAGCTAGATAAATATACAGGTTATTTAATTGTATTTATATTTATATGTTTAATTTGGATTAAGTTTATAAATATTTATTTTAGTAGTAATTTAGCTGAAAATATTGATAGTAGCTTTGCTAGTAAAGGTTTATAATTTTATAAAAAAACAATAGCTTATTATTTACTAAAATAATTAGCGCAGCTAGTATTATTTCTATTCAAAATCTTAATAAAAATTAATTTATATTTATTTCCCCCTTTCCTTTCATAAATTAATTGAAATTAGATTTATTCAAGTTTTAATGTTAAACTTAAAGATTAATTCTTTAAACATCGTAAAGTTATTTTCCCCTCCCACTTAAAAGTAAGGTTGCAATAAACCTTTAGAATGTTAAACATCCTGCCTTAAGTTTATAAAATTATATAACCAATATTAATATGATTTGTATTGCTACTCTGCCTTAAAACAGGGCTTTGTAACTCACTAACTGCAGCTTGGCAGACTTTGTCTGCAAGGCTTACTAGCAGCAGCTTACTTTGTAAGCCGCCGCTACAACTAGTAGGCCAGATCAGCCTTTGGCCGCTGCTACACCTGATATATTTTAATATTAGCTTTAGAAATAGTATTATTTAGTTATAATAAGTTTAAGGTCACTAATTTTTGGTTAAACCTACTAAACTAATAAAAGCTAATAAAATTTTAGTTTAATTTCAAGTAAAAGCCTAGCACCAGCCTTAAAGCTGCAATCTTGTGGTGGACTTGCTAAAGCTAGACTTTTTTTATAAAATCAAGTATCTGCTACTAGTTATTAATGCTAGTTTTAAATCTTTTTTTATGTTTAGTCTTTGCCTTTTAATTAATTAATAATTAATTATTAATTAATAAATATCAAATATAAAATAATTTATAATTTTATATTTAGGCATCTACATCCTTGCTTTGCTAGGATGTGGCTAGCTTATATTAATTTTTGTTTAGATACTGTTGCCTATAATTTATAGCAGCAGACTAGCAGATGGTTAATAATAAAGCTATGTTTTGAAATTTAAAATAAAAAATGACAACAATATTTGAAAATATGTTAGCTTTTGCTACATTATTATCTAGTGTATTCTCTATTACATCCAAAAATCCTGTAATTTCAGTAATCTTCTTAATTTCTACTTTCGTATCTGGTGCAGGATTTTAATTCTAATAGGAATAAATTTTGTGGGAAATTTCCTACATTATAGTTTATTTTGGGAGCTATAGCAGTTTTATTCTTATTCGTTATTATGATGATTAATATTAAATTAACAGATATTTTGAAACAGGTAGCCAATATACTAAAAATTTACCTTTAGCTATAGCAATAGGTTCTTTATTTTTTTTTATAATTTTTGTATTATACCATTTAACTTTAATAATGTACCGCTATATCTATATTCTTAGATAAAATAACTTATTTAAATACTTTATTATCTGGTACAAGTAATGACTTGGCTAATAATTGGTCTAATGTAGTATTATTGATTTAATCAATTCTATTATAACTAATAACCATTTATCAGCTGCAGCTACTATTTTTACAAGTCAAAGTAGTGATGTAATTATTACAGACTTCCAACAAATAGAATCATTGGGTTTACAGTTTATATATTTTAGGGGGCGTATTATTAATTACTTTAAGTGTAATATTACTATTAGCTATGTTTGCTACAATAGAAATTTCTAAAATTAATAATACTGAAAAAAATGCACATTTATCTAGCAATAGTATAAATGTAAAAGAAACTGCTCCCCCACTATATCTAATACTAAGCCTAGTTTTAGCTATAGCAGACAAGCCTTGGCTATTTCTAGCCTTTTATTTTTTTTTGTTTTGCTTTCATTTAGTTCTAATAAATTTGATTTATTGTACATTTTTAAAGAATTTAATTTTTGGCAAAAATTATGCTTTATTTTATTCCTTTTTTTTACAAACGTTATTTTAATGTTTCAAGATTATTATTACTATGAAAATGTTAATAATAAATACTTGGAAGCTGGAATATCTAATAAATTTAAAGGGAAAATTGTTTTAACTGGTGGAGCAGGATTAGGACTTCTTTCTTCTTATTATACTGTTAAAAATGAGTGGATTAAAAATAATCTTTACCTTAAAAAATCACCAGATATAATCAAAAAAAGGTATTAGCTGAATCAATTTAAAAAAAAAAAAAGGTTTAAAAAAAAAAAAAAAAAAATTTTTTCCGTTTTAAAATTTTTTTTTTTTTGGTTTTCCCCAAAAAAAAATTTGGTTTTAAAAAAATTAGGGGGGCCCCCAAAAAAAAAAAAAAAAAGGGGGAAAAAAAAAAAAAATTTTTTTTTTTGGTTTTAAATTTTTTTAAATTTAAAAAAAAAAAAAAACCCCCCGGGGCCTAAATTAAAAAAAAAATTTTTTACGGGGGTTTAAAAACCCAAAAAAAATTTGTTTTGAAAAAAGGGGGGGCCCCCCCGGGGTTTTTTTTTAAAAAAATTCTTTTTAATTTTTTTTTTTTTTTTTTTTTTAAAATTTTAAAAAAAGTTTTTAAAAAGGCCCCCAAAAAATCCTTTAAAAATTTTCCCCTTTTTAAAAAATTTCCTTTTTTTTAAAAAAAAAAATTTTTTTTTTTTAATTTTTATTTTTTTTTTAAAAAACCCCCGGGTTTTTTTTTGGGGGGTTTTTTTTTTCCCCTTTTTTAAAAAATTTAAAATTTTTTTTTAAAAAAGGGTTTTTTTTTAAAAATTTTTTTTTTTAAAAAAACCCGGTTTTTTAATTTTTAAAGTTTTTTTGGGGTTTTTTCCCCCGGGTTTTAAAATATTTTCCCCAAAAAAAAGGAAAAAAAAAAAAATTTTTTTTTTTTTAAAAAAATTTTAAAAAAAAAAAAAAAAAAAATTTTTTTTAAAAAAAACAAAAAAAAAAACCCTCCCCGGGGGGGGGGCCCCCCTTTTCCCCCCGGGGGTTTTTTTTTTTGGGCCAAAAAAAAATTTTAAAAATTTTAAAAAAAAAAAAAAAAAAAAAAAAAATTTTTTTTTTTTTTGGGGGCCCCCTTTCCCCCAAATTTTTTTTTCCTTTTTTAAAAAATTTTTTTCCTTTTTCCCCAAAAATTTTTTTTTAACCAATTTTAAAAAAAAGGGGGGGAAAAAAATTTAAAGGGGGTTTTTGGGAAGGTTTATTTGGGAAAAAAAAGAAAAAATTTTAAGGGGTTTTTTTTTTTTTTTAAAGTTTTTTTAAAAATTTTTTTTTTTTAAAAAACCCCTTTTGAAAAAAAAAGGGGGGCCCCCAAAAACCCCCTTTTTTTTAAAATTTTTAAAAATTTTTTTAATTTTCCCCCTTTTTTTTCCCCCTTCCTAAACCCCAAAAAAGGCTTTTTTTCCCCCCTTTTTTTCCCTTGGAAAAAAAAAAAGGGGGGGGGAAAAATCCCCTTTTTTTTTTTTTTTTTGGGGGAAAAATTTCCCGGGAAAAGGGGAAAAAAAAAAATTTTTTTTTAAATTTTTAATTCCCAAAAAAAAACCCCAAATTTATATCTGTCGCTACATCAAGGAAAGACCTTATTAAAAAACACCTATAAAAGTATCTTATATTAATATAAAAATATAAAGTTAAAACAAATAAACAATAAAAATATATTAGTATATACTAAGTAATTCTATATTGCAGCAGTTTATACGCTGCAGCTTGAGCTGTTATAGCAGTAGCCGCCTTGCAATATTGCAGCCAGGTTGCTAGTATGTTATTTTTCGGCAAGCCTAAAGGTTGAAAATAGAATGTTAAGGCTAATATTTAAACAAAATAGAAAATGTTACAAAATAATACAATTAATAAATTCAACATTTTCCTTTTCATTTAGTAGATCCATCTCCTTGGCCAATATTAACTAGTTTCTCATTATTAAATTTAACAATAGGTGCAGTTACTTATATGCACGGTTATCCATATGGTGGATATATTTTAACTTCAGGTTTATATTTAAAACTATTTGGAATGATATTATGGTTAGAGATGTAGTTATAGAAGGAACTTATTTAGGACACCATACAAAAGAAGTAAAAAACGGATTAATGTTTGGTATAGTATTATTTATCGTTAGTGAAGTATTGCTTTCTATCTATTTCTGGCTTTCTTCCATTCTAGTTTATCTCCTGCTATAGAAATAGGAGGTTCTTGGCCCCCAGTAGGTATAACACCATTAGATCCTTTTGCTATACCATTATTAAATACATTCTTATTATTAAGTAGTGGTGCTTTCATTACATATGGACACCATGCCTAATAGCTGGAAATAGAAAGGAACTATAGATGGAGTAATCTTTACAATATTTTAGCTATAGTATTCACTGCTTTACAAAACTAGAATATTCTGAAGCTGGATTTACAATAGCTGATAGTGTTTATGTTCAGCTTTCTTCTGTAGTACAGATTACACGGATTACACGTAATAGTAGGAACAATATTTATTACTGTAGCTTTATCTAGAATTATTAATTACCATAGTACTACAAAACACCACTTTAACTTTGAAGCTAGTATTTTATACTGCACTTTGTAGATGTAGTTTGGTTATTCTTATTTGTTGCTGTTACTTCTGGGTAACACTTAATTGCTAGCTTACTTTTAAAACACTAGTAGGTTTATTTAACTATTTTGTATTTTAATTGTTTAGTACTATTTCGCAGAGCCTAACGTAAGCTATTACAGCTAAAAGACTGCTAGTAGCCTAGCGTACGCTAGTGGCTGCAACTACAACCCCACTAATTTGCTATAATTATTAAGAACCAGTTTAATTAATTAGCTTTAACTAGCATTAGGCTTAGCAAGACTAGCTTAACTAAGCTTTTAACTTAAAAGATATGTATTTAAATTATTAAAATATAAAAGAGTTAGAGTTGATTAAATCAACAAAGCCTGGCTTTAGCAAGGACAAGGAAAGTGCCTTTAGCTAGGTAAAGCAATCCTAGTCTTTGATGTTCACATCAAATTTTTTTGATAAACAAGGCTATAGGAACAGCCTAGCGTAGCGAATGCTACTACTATATAAAATAAATACTATTAATTAATTAAGGGGGGAATCTGATAATGGTAATCAGTTGTATTTGCACTACAAATATGATAGTTCGAATCTATCTTTCTCCATTAAGAAATTAAGACTTGCAGTAGCTTTACTAGACTAGCCTTTGCTAAACAACAGGCTAGCTTACTTTTTTATTTCATCAACAGCTAGTAAAAAGGGGTTAATTTTAGCTCTGGAGTAGATTTTGTTTTATCTGTTCCAGTGGCAGAGTATTTATAGCGGTATTAGTTTGTCTACAACTAGGCCAGAATAGGTAAAGCCTAGTAAACTTTAGGGCCCAGTATGGATTAGACTTTTGCTGACTTGCCTATCACATTAGCTGCAGCCACTAGCGTACGCTAGGCTAGCTTACTTTTTCTAGGCAAGCCTAGCGTAGCGAATGCTACTACTATTTTTTTAGGCTTATAAAATTAAGTGCAGCAATTATTTAAAAGTAACAAGAATTTAGTAGCTAGAACTAAAAAAACAATGAATTTATCAATATTATTATTTTTTAAAAGGAATTTAGGATTATATAAATAGAAAAATATAATACTTATGATCATAGCCATGAAATATGTTATTAGCTGTAACTTTTTTATTAAAAAGTTCTTAGGGTTTGATGATAATGTAGGTCAAACATTTAGTATAAAAATTCAATAGCAGGTGCAAAATTGTTATGGGTTTAAGTATTTAGTAGCATATTATGTTTAAAGGGGAAAAATTTCTTTAAGTTAAAATTTTTTTGGGAATTATAGAAACCAATATTGGGTCATTATTTCCGTTTTTAGGTTGGGAAAACAGGATCCATATAGAAACTTTGGTATTTTAATAATTTAAATATTAAGAGTATAGCTTTTTATAAAGTGGGTTTATGTGGATCACAGTTTTATTAATATAGGAACTTTTAACAAAAATTTTACTATCATGGGAATTTTTTTTGATAAATTTAACAGTATCATTGGGATGCAGTAATTTTTTCCCTTAAATTATAGATTAAACTGCAGACCCTTAAAATCTTTTCTCATTTTTATCACCTTTAAGGGGGAATTTAAAAAGGGTTAAATTTTTTGTTTTGGGGGAGGGGAAAGAAATAGGATAGTTCTTTTATTTATTTTTTTTTACGTACAGGTAAAGCTGAAAATTTGCAAAAATAAAAAAAATATTTTAAAAAGGGTTTTTGCTATTTTTCTTTTTGCTTTAAAAAATTTTTTTAACCATTTTAAAAAACGTAAAAATTTTTTAAAGGGGGTTTTTAGCAAAAAGCAAAAACTCCCGGTTATTATAGGAACCCCCGTAATTTTAACAGGCAAAAGAAAGCGGGTACTATTATTTTAAAGGGTTCCCAAAAAATGTAACTTAAAATTATAAAAAAGGGTTACATTTTTTGTTTTATTTT
This sequence comes from Calvatia gigantea, assembly GCA_025093985.1. Lineage (NCBI taxonomy): Eukaryota > Fungi > Basidiomycota > Agaricomycetes > Agaricales > Lycoperdaceae > Calvatia > Calvatia gigantea. The sequence continues at coordinate 3,073 of JACAAK010000069.1, read as the reverse complement.
TTATTAGTAAAAAAATTGCTTCAGACTATCTAATTAGGAAAAATTGATGGAAAAGGAAACCGGTTTTTTAAAATTTAAAATATTTTTGTTTTAAATTTTTTCTTTGCCTTGGTTTTTTTTAATTAAAATTTTATTAATTTTTTAAAGCAAAACTATTGAAATTTTTAAAATTTTTAAAAAAGAAATTTTGTTTTTAACTAAAGCATATTCTTTAAGGGGGCTAAGTTTTGTAAAAAATTTCTTACGAAAAAAAAAAGTAATTTTCTTAAATTAGTAAATTTTTTAAAGGATTTTAAAAGTTAATTTTTGAATTTTTATTAAAAATAAAAAACTTTTTAAAAATAATTTTTTATATCTTAAATTTTTATAAAAAATTTATAGATTCTTAAACCCTTTAACAAAATAAAATTTAATTTTTTTAAAAAAAAATTTTTTTAAATTTTAAAAAAAGTGTTATTATATATTTTTATAAAAAGTTATTAAATGGTAATTTTAAAAAAATAGTAGAACTATAGTTTACCTTAGGGGGTTTACTTTATACTCCAAATAAATGTAATAATTACTTTTAAAAAAGCATTATAAAAAGTATTTACTTGCTTTAAAAATCATGAAACCTAAATTGAGTATACTTTAAAATAACTAAATTGAAATATTATATCATATCTTATTATATTTAAATTTAATATTTGAAGCTTTTTCTTGTACTTGAAAATAGAATTAATTTTTCCTAATTGATCTACTTATTGTCCATTACAACATCAAAATAATAACCAATTAATACTAAATTACTGTAAAGCTAAAAAAAATTTTATATAGCTGCCAGATAAATAATCTTATTTACTATAGATATGTATTAAGTTAACATATATTACTGGCTAACCTAAGATATTTGTTATGAAAATAAATTCATGATATTAAATTTGAATCTAAATGTTCCAAATATTAATAATAGTGTACTATACAACCTAGTCATAAAAGGGGGACATTCTTAAATTAACTATTCTAAGTTATTATTCGATCGCTTTATATACTTTTGAAAACCTAATAGTATATACTAAATTAATATACCCTAATAATAATGTAATAAATTCTTTTTAAGCTTAATATTCATAATTTGACTGTAAATATGCTCTAAATGTTAATTATAAATTATTATAATAGCTACTAGCAATTATAATATTACTTTACTAATAGTATATTAAATTATTTTATTATATAATATTAATTATATTAAGTTTATAAAAATATAAATAATAAACATTGTTTAGTTTAGTATATCTTGTTTTAATATTGTATTAATTTATACTAAAACATAGATAATGCTATAGCTTCCAACAAATAACTATAGTAGTATCTCAAATTCTAAATAAAGCAATCAATAGTAAAGTTACTAGTTACATTTGGTGTTAGAAAATAATAGTATAATATTGAAAAGAAAAATTTAAACAAAATTCTCAGTAAATTAAATTTACTAGCTTTATAATAAATGCTAGCTGTTGTTAAAAAAGGCAGTCTAAAATATAAGCTACAATTAGAAAGAAGATTGACTAATATTTATAAATAAATATTAATTATATTTTAATAATTAATATATTAATTAAAGAAGAAACTAAGTTTAAATAGCTTTACATAAATTTGATTAAAAAAGCTAGGTTGCTTCCACAAAGCACTTTGCTTGTGCAGGCTTTTTGATTAATAATTATCTTTTATATTTATATTTAAAAATATCTTCTATTAAACTAATAACTATTTCTAACTAATATTAAATAATATTAGGGGCCAATATTTACATTAGGGGGTTAAAGTAGCCTGCTAGTAGCCTGCAGCAAGCTGAAGCTCGTTAGGTTCAAATGTTTAACAATAAATACAAAATATTAATATTTATATTTTAAATAAGCAGATTTAATTCAAAGTTAGCAACTTTTTAATAAAATAATTACATTTAAAAATTACTTAAGTTAATTTTGATAATTAATTAATAATTTATAAAGAAAGGGAATAAATATTTTTTATTAGTTTAATGTAATCTACTCGAATAATAAAATAAGCTATTTTTTTATAAATTAAAATTTATAGAAAGCATAATATTTAGCTAAATTATTAAAATAATATTAAAACTTTCAATTAACTATAAATTCATAATAATGAAACACTACTATATAAAATGTTTATTAATTTAGCAAGTTATGTTATACTAGGGCAAAACTTTTTCTTTTAAAATTTTCTAAATAAAGAGCAAAATAAAAAGCAAATTCTAGTAATTAATACATAACATTAACCTTTTAAATTTTATTTCTAATAAGTTCTATACTACACTCAAACAAATATCTTCCATGTTAATTACTGTTTTAATTTCACATTGAAAAGCTTTAAGTTTTCCTTTTTATTTAAAAGACTTTAATTTAAAATAACTACAATGAAAGAATGTGATTTAAAAAAGAAAATTATTGTAAATCAATAAATAGTTAAACTATTAAATTACTTCAAATATTTAGCAAGGTGTAGAGCGGCTTGCTAAAAGTAAGTCCTAAAATCTATATAAAATAGATAACAAAATAAAATATTGTAAACTATATTTTTTATATAAATTAAATATGTTTAAAAATTTCTTAAGGTATACTGTTACATAAGTGTGAGAAAATATAAAATGAATTATGAGTAAACCAAAATTATATTTTTTGTCATTAAATAATCCAACACAATAAAGATTATCAATTGACTAAGCAATAAATTACTAAACTTTATGAAAAAAAAAAAAAAAAAAAAAAAAAAAAAAAAAAAAAAAAAAAAAAAAAAAAAAAAAAAAAAACAATAAAAAAAAAAAAAAATTTAATGGGAAAATTTTTTTTAAAAAACCAAAAAATTTTTAAATTAAAAAAAATTTTTTAAAATCTTTAAAATTAAATAAAAAAAAAAATTTTAAAAAAATTTAAAATTAAAAAAAAAAAGTTTTTTAAACCATTTTTAAAAATTTTAAAACTTAATTTTAAAATAAAAAAAATTTTTAAAAATTATTTTTTAAAAAACCTTTTTTAATTTTAAAATAAAAAATAATTTTAAAAAAAAATTTTTA
>JACAAK010000068.1:0-14402 GCA_025093985.1 Calvatia gigantea | reverse complement strand
TAGTGCCCGTTGCTGACCTGTACCATTGATTAAACGCCCTGTGGTGGCATCAATCGGCATATCGCGCAGCCTCAACCTCACCTGAATAATTCATATACTTGACCGGTACACGGACTTTCACAGACTTGGGAATGAGTGCAGCAGAGCCATTGTCCAATTCAATTGAAATGCTTCCACTGGTGGGTACTACAGTCACTTGGATTGAAGACTTAGTTCCTTTCTGACCTGATACATTAAACGTAGTACCGCCATTGGGTAACAAGGTTGGCATCAGCTTCGCTATACCATCGGCATAGTCAATGGTGCCTGTGGCATCCCCTGTGAATTGCCCTTGGCCGTTTATCGGTTGCTGTCTTGGCCACACCATTTAATAACCAGCCAACAGTTAAGGTACCTGCCACAATCGAGTCGTTTACAGGGATCTCGACATAGGCTTTGTTGATAGTTAATCCTGAGCGCTCTTGAGCCGTGATCATGTTGCTCCACGTGATCAGAATTGCACTGCCGACATCGGCGAGTTCACCCGTGGTAAGTGCCATGGTACCCGTATCATAATCAATACTGCCTGAACCCAAAGGATGAATCCAGCACCACGTAATTGCCCTGCACCATTGTCTCGAAGCGTGTAGACCTGATTCTGCACCAGGTACGACACTTGCAAACTACCCGGTGATGGCAACGGGACCAATTTTTTACCCAGTTAAAACCGATGTTCTCCTGATTGACATAGATCAGCTCGGATTCAACTGGAGCTGTTACGGCTGCTGCAGGCATAAAGTTAATCGTTAGATTGGCGGTACCTGTCCCCGCGCTTGCATTCCACACAATCGAGCCGTTTTGATAATTGATGGTGCCAATGGATGTACCTGCAGTATTTTTAAGTTCACCACCGACGTCGCTAATCACTGAGCCAAACAACGTGAACTCCACCGATTTCGGCATGACTGATGAGCCAAGATATAAGCTCGACACAGTATTAATGGCGACATTACTGAAAGTCTTGCTCAGGACACCATTCTTGGCTTTCACTAAAGCCACAGAGTCACCCGCAGCATTGATATTCACCATGGGGGTTTCAGTCTGAGCCGAGGGAACCAACTGCGTATAGACATCCTCTGCAACCACCGAATAGTCACCGACTTGTGCAGCTTCTTTTAAATTCGCACTGGAGTAATATTTACCTGTATCCGCCACAATGGTGTCACGGATGATGGTGGTACTCTTTTCACCGCTATACCATTGCTTTGCAGATAGCCCCACAAAATCAACTTTTAATGCATCACTCAGACCATAAGTAGCAATCTTATATTCCACCTGTTTACCATCGACCATCACATAAGCTGTTCTTGTCGACACCTCAGTGATCCGTAGGAATTGCTCAATCTCTATGGCTTTACCCTCATTTGAGATCAACACAATTGATGTACCAATAGCGCTTTCCGCTTCCTGGGGAAACATGGCTACTTGTAGAGACTTCATGCCTTTCCAATGCGTGTCCAACGGTGTGCCGGCAATCTGTGCACCTTTGGCATTATAGTTTTCAATACGGTTCTGCGCTTCTTTACGCTCATCTGTCCAGCTATCGGTGCTGAATAACACGGCGGAGACATTCGGATCTTGTGCATTCTGAGAGATGAATACTGTCGCACCCATCAAAGCATCGGTATCGGCTGTATCCACTGCAGCATAAATCTTTTGGATAGAAGTACGACCTGTGGTGCGATCCATCTCAGAAATATCATTGAACAGGTTATTACTTTGACCATCGACAATTTCACGACCTGAGTATTTTCCCCCACCATCTTCAGCATCTGTACGAATGCGTTCAGACTCAAGGAGCTTTAAATTATTGGTTTCAATTGGCATTGCTTACCTCTGTAAAACGCATAGTGACCACGTAATAGTCATCCTCAGAAACGGTTGGAAATTCCTTAACAGGCTTAGCTTCAATCGCACCCGCTTCATGATTGAAAATCACATTAAAGCGGCGCTGATCATGAAGGTATTCAAATTCAATCGTGAAATGCTCACCTAATGCTGACCATTCCAAAATGGTCCGTAGATGCTTTCGCTTAATCCAACCTTGATCCGATGCAGGTGGAACTAAAGTGATTGGTCGACCTGAAAGCTTTTTGCCTTCTTGGACAATCAAAGCACCACTAATTGAACGCTCTTGCTTTTGCTCAACAGGTTTCCAATCAAATTCATCCGACCATAAAAAACCGTCCTCTAGTGGGACGGTTTCTGATGTCAGTTTTCGTATAAGTTTCATTACATGCTCCGCTTAAGCGTCTCAAATTTTTGAAGCATCTCTTCAACGCTATCCACCGCTTCAGGTGTTCCCTCTAGTGATGCAGATTTTCCACCTGACACTAGCTCAAGGCGCTTAGTTTCTTTTGGTCCCATAGATTCATCCATCTGAATATCAAAGCCTGTGGCAACCATCGGAGGCATTTCGGTCATCGGCGCGGCAATAGCAGTCATTTCAGGACTATTGGTGATTGAAGTCATGCCGCCAGTGTTAGAGCTCACTCCTTAGATCGAGTATTCAGTGCATCAACACTGGCTTGTTTTTTCGCTTTAAATGCTTCCCAATAGTCTTGACCAGCTAAACTGTCACTTGATTCAGAACCCGCTTGTCCATTCATTACGCTAATTTGCTTTGCAGAAGTCAGCGCAGATTGTCCAATTTGTTGTATGGCCTGATCCGTTTTCTGCAATGAAGCTGAAGCATTACCAAACTCATCAATCTGAGCGACCATACCTTGCAGTCCGAGCTGAGCCTCGTACCAAGCAATTTTTGCGGCATTGCCTGAGGCATAATATCAGCAGACATTTTCTGTAAGGCCTGGCGCATTTGCCCTGCAGTCGCTTCGCCACTTTTTACCATTTCCTGATAGGCTTCTTGGTAAACGGTAGCTTGCTGACCTGCTTGCTCTTTAGACTGAATACCAAATACAGAAAACGCCTCATTAACTGAGTTAATTCCCGCCCTTGCTTGGTCAGCCTTGTTTTTAATCTCCAAAAGCTGTTGTTCAGCTTGCTGTAAAAGTCCATTAGCAACTTGTGCGCCTAGATCACTGCGGAGGCTCTCAATTTTCAACTTTAAAGCATCGAGTTCTTGCTGATTGGTTGCAGTGTTAATCGCAGTTGAAATACTCGCATTGAGTGCACGCCCAACATCAACACCTTGACCTTTCAGCTCATCCAAACCTTGAATAAGTACACGAACATCATTATTGGCTTTGGTAAAAGCTTCAGTAGACTCGCCTTTTAATTCCACATAGCTGAGCCCAGTGCGACGGATCGCTTCATCAAGCACGGCGCCCTGAACCATGGCTGCTGACTTTACTGAGTTAGCGTATTGAACATTCAGAGTACTTGCTTCGGCCTGTAGCTTGCTGATATCACCTTGAAACTTACCGACCTCCTTGAGCCAAGCCTGATACTCCATGTCCCGATTAGCTCTCTTCCATGCATCCAGTTCAAGCTGTTTAGCCTTAATCTTGGCATTGGTCGCTTCAAGTTGCTTTTCAATATTGACTGGAATTGCTGCCAATCGTCCCTTCGAATGCAACCAGATCCTCATCAGAAAGTATACCCGTTAGGGCTTTTCTAATCTCTTCTGCGGTGGCTTTACCTTGAGTCTGGAGTGCCAGTAACGCAGTGAGTCCATCATTAATACCTGTAGTGGTGCTGAAATTGAAAGATTTTGCAATTTGCCCCAAAACATCTGAAACCTTAGCACCCTCCTTGACAAGTTTCTCAAACTCCACAACTGTTGCTTTAGATGCCTCGTTAAGACCAAGAGAGGCATTTTTAAGCATTTCAGTGCGTTCGGCATTTTTTGCTTTTACAGCCGCAACCTCCTCCTGCTTCTTACGTGAGGCCTCTTCAGCTGCAATAAATTCCTTTTCTTGATCCACTAAGGACTTCGTACCAGTGGCTCTAGATACAGCCCAATCAATGAAATCAGACCCTTGCTTTAATAGCCACTCATCCGTTTTCTTAAATCCATCAACAATTAAATCACTAGCTAGAATAACACCCGCTGCCGCTACTCCATATGCACCAAATCGAGATAGAACCCCTGCAATACTCCCCTTTAAGCCATTTGCAGCTGTCGATACTCTCCCAATAACCCCAGATGCTGCTACATTCGCTGTATTGCTTGCATTTGTAGCGACTGTGAGTTGATTTTTCGCAACAATTGCTGCCTGAGTTGCTCGGGTATTTACCAACTGTGCTTGTGTGTTTGTAACGATGGACGCTGTTTCTGCGGCAATAGCGGCTTGCGCAATTTTCACAGCATTCGCTTTTTCTAAAAAGCTTGCTGCAATACCAAGTGCTTGTAGGCAACATACGCCTGAGCCACTGTTGTAAGAGTTGAAACTAAAACTTCAAGGTTTTTCAGCTACAAATTTGATTGCTTCAGCTACTTTTGTGCTTGCCCCATTAGCAGCATCTGCCTCCCCTATATACAAGGTCCATGCTGTTTTGAGATTTTCAATCGACTGCCCAATGGTAATAGGCATTTTAGAAAATTCATCATTAAGTGCTTTAGATTGACTTTCTAACGCCTTAACAATAACACTTGATGTGAGCTGACCCGTGTTAGCCATTTCACGAAGCTTACCAATATTCACACCTAAGCCATCAGCAAGAGCTCTCGCCAATCGTGGCGCTTGCTCCATCACACTATTGAATTCTTCGCCACGGAGAACACCAGACTGTAACGCTTGGTTAAATTGATAAATTGCTGCTTCGTTTGAAGCCGCTAAACCACCACCTACAATAATGACTTGTTTACTAAATCGGTTAAATTTAATGCCCGTTCTTGCGAATATCCAAGCTGATCAGTTGCAGTTTTTACTCGGGTAAATAATTCCGCTGTAGCCGTAAGATTGGATCTTGTTTCAATCGCAATCTTTTTAACACCCTCAAAAGCTTGAGTAAAATTACCGCTTTTAGATGTAACAAGCCCAATTCTTGCCTCCAAAACCTTAAACTCATCCGCAGTTCGAGCAATTTCAGTTGCAGATGCGCCAATACCTAATGCAGCCATCGCACTCGTTAGTGCTGTGTATCCAGTTTTTAAACCCTGAATTTCACCACTTGCTTGCTTAGCAAATGTCTCATTTTTCTGAAGTTCTACATTCGTTTTACCAAGCTCTGTATCTAGTTTGGCTACTTCTGGAGTAATTAGGCTTAGTTCGGATTTAAAAGCGCCAAAAGCTAAATCTGCCTGTTGAACCTCTTTCTCCAAAGCATCAATTTGTTGCTGAGCAATTCGAATATCTTCGGGCGTAGCTTTGGTCTTTGAGAATTCCTCAAGTTTAGTTTTTGCAGTAGCAAGGTTTGCTTTAAGAAGATTTAATGATCGTACGGAGTCGACACCAAACTTCTCAAAACTATCTGAAGTACCTACAACACTTGTACCAGTGCTCTTAATAATTTCGGTTATTTCATTAAGTGATTTGATTAAAGTTGCTGCACGTTCACTGGCATTTTTTGGAATGATATTTCCAATTTCTGCACCGGTGTTTTTGGCAGTATTTGCTACATCCTGTAGTTCGCCACCAAGTTCCCCCAACTCACCTTTTACTTGTTCTGCTTTTTTTGGCAAGTCTGTTGGTATGATTTTACCAATCTCTTTTGCGGTTTCAGCACTTGTTTGCTTTAATCGTTCAGCTTCACCTTCAATGGTTTCAAATAGCTTTTTACTAACATCTTTGGATTGTTTAGCAGCAGCCACAAGGCCTTTACTATCGCCATCCATAATTAATTTGAATGTTAAATTTTTACCAGACATGGCGACCTCAATTTTCAGGCATTAAAAAACCCACCAATTGGTGGGTTTGAAGTGCTTATTTAAATCATTTTGAATTATTCGATTCACAACATAAAATCGCTTGCCATTTTTACAATCAACAAATGATGCTATTTGATCTGGGTAATTGCTTTTCGTGTTTGAGTGTCCGACATACTCAACTAAATCACACTCGGGGAGTTTTGAAACAAGCTCGGCTGAATCTCGATCATGTTTTTGTATTTCAACTAGGCCCTGTGCACCAACCTGCTTAAATAACTGAGGGTATGACTCAGATGTGTAGTTCTCGATAGCATTCACATCAATTTTAGAATTGCTCATTAATTTTACCTTGATAAAAAAGCACCACAAGGTGCTTTTAACTTACAGTTTATGATGGCTTACAGTAATCCAGGAGAAAAGTTGCATCACTCATAGATGAAGAGCTAAGCCTTGTGTTTACACCAGACTCAGTCTCATTTTGTTTCATAAACTCCAAAAAACCATCTATGGTGTAGTTATAGGAATTTAATAAGTTGCTTCTCATCATGTCCTCACAAACTGTTTTTGGTTGGCGCGCATCGAGATCCCTTTTCAATTTCTGCAGTTCCTGAACTGGGCTAGATAGATCAATCCTTGGTGTAGCTCCAGCAACTTTCAGAGCGTCATTCCATTTTGCGCTTAAACCAGTATAGAAGCTTACATCCTCGGGGCTCATCTTGGGTGATTCAATTAATTTAAGGGCATCTGACTCCCTTAAGTCGGGTAGACTTTTCTGTAGCTCAACAACCTTGACTGTTTTATTCTGTTGCTCTGTGTAGGCTTGACCGCTTGCTGCAACCCTTGCAGCATCTTCCTTGTTGCTTTTATGCATAAAATAAAAAAGACCAACAATAATAACAATAACCCCAATCAATCCGTATTTCATTTTTAATCCTCAACGACGTTCCCAAGTAATTTTAGATATGCGACCTTCACGAACGGTTACGGTATAAATCTCGTTTCCAACTTCATAAATGTAATCTGTCACAGAGATCGTAGTATTGTTGCCAGTATCAACTGTATAAGATTGTTGGTGAATAGGCTTACCAGCTTTAGAAATTAATGCTCCAATTGAATCACCAACTTGAATAATGTCACCACCTACACGGAAGCTACGTGTTTCTGCGGCCACAACTGAGAATGATGCGACCAATAACAACCCAGCAAGTAATTTTTTCATTATTTATCCAAATTTATAAAGCACTTGCCGAATAATAACGTGATCAATTTCACATCACAACTCAATCATCGACTGGCCTTAAATCATCAGTCAATTTCGCATAAGCTTTATCTTTTGCATGCTGAGCTGCACGCATTAGATTTGTGCTTGTTAAGAGGTTTTGTGATCGTTGCTTTTGAGCTGCTTTAAGGTAACCAATAAAAGATCCATAGCTCATTTGCATGATATCTTCATGATGATGACCAGCCTCAATTAAGTATTGGAAAGTTTCAAACCAACTCGGTTGATCCAGCTCTTTGACTTTTCTTGAGCGTTTTCGCCCTGATTCTTTCTCCGCAAAATAAGCGTCATTCACTTTGATAACTGCTTCAATCAAAGATAAGAATGTTGATTCTGAAGCCTCAGCCATCAAAATCAGCTCATTTTCAGTTTTCAGTGTGGATTTACCCAACAAAGTCATTACTTCAACTGTATGCGCTTTTAATAGTGATTTATAAATTTCATCTGAATGAGTTTTTAGAAAGGATTTAATTATTGAAGCATGTGGTGCCCACTCATCAATGTTATGCATTTTCAATTGATGAATGGTGGTATTTCCAATTACTACACTTCGATTATTTGCTAAGAAAAATTCATTCATGATGGAATCTCAAAAGAATAGGCACAAAAAAAGACGCTAATGCGTCTAAGGTTCTTTGTGCCTAATGGGTTTATGCTGCTACTGAGAAGCGCTCAATATGACCAAAGATACTTAATTCAGCATCGTTCGCCTTAGAGATATCTGCTAGACACTCACCTTCAAAGCTATAACTCGCAAAGTCTTCATGAATTAGGTCAAATTCCGTTTCAGGAGATAATTCTAGGCGCCATAGTGTCACTGCAACTTTATCGCCCTGGTATGTATCGACCCCCTTGAAGAAGAAGCGATATTCCTCGCCTAGATTGGTAGCGATGGTTGTGCGTGTAATAGCTCCAGATTTACCTGACCATTTCACATCAGTAATGGGTTCATTAAAGATGACCGTTCCAAACACGGCATCTAAAGTATATTTATCTGCAGTAATTGCCGCATCTGCTGGCCCCTTAAATGCAACATCGGATAAGTTGCGGGTCCCTAGATCAATCATTTCACCAGCTTTAACTGCACCTAATGTTGTTTCAGGAATTGTTGCTTCTGGGATTTCTAGTGTTTTACCACTGAGTACCATAGCTAGGTTTTCTTTGGTGACCTCTTCCAAAGTTCCGCTAACCGATACACCGGTTTGCTTACGCAGTACTGCATCCTTTGCACGCAGACCTGTTTTAGATTCATAGTGATCTGTTGATTCAGAAGTAATCTGAAGCTGTAGCTCTGGCGTGTTGCCAATCGATAATAGTGCAGCAGGCTGGCCATTAATCATTTTTGCTAAAAACAACTCACCTTGGAGTGAGATTAAATCTGGTTTATTCGCCATCGGTTTTCACCTCTTCTTTTTTGGCTAGTACAGGCTTCTGTTTTGAGGCAGGCTCAGCCAACTCAATTACACCGCGCTGTAATAAATCTTGAACCTGAGCATCGTTTAAACCACCGACGATATCCCCAGAACGAAAAACGCCCGACAGATTGCCGGGCTTTGTATTGTTTTTGCATGAATAATTCCTAACAAACATTTTTGATTCAAACACCAATGTGATGTACACACACGTTGGTGAATAGTCCTCTTCTACCGCCACCATCTCTAAAGGACGCTTACTGGATGCAGGTTGCCAACCCGATAAAAGTTTTAAAACTTTAATCGTCAGCAAACCCACTCGATCTAGCACCGCAGATCCATCACTGAGTTGTGATGCTGCATGACGTTCGCAAATCGTGACTTCCCACTGTTGAGTGAGCATGTTTACTGACGATCGCACAGCTTCATCAGATTTGCGAATGCGGCGGTAATAGATTTGGGCGTTTGGCGTAACCTGAGAAAGTTCCGTAATTTTTGCAGAGTTGGCTGGTGTGTAAATCTTTTTAAAATCTGCAATTTCAGTTAGCTTTTCAGCTATCTCACCACGTACAGCAAAGAAGTTATCTTCATTACTCATCTGTCAAATGCTCCACAATTAAATCCAATACTTCCCGCTCATCTGTTTCAGTCAATCCCAAGAATGGACGACGAGGCATGTTCACTTTGTACGCTTTCCCTTGAGTTTCCTGCATGAAGTTAGATCGAGCCTTACGCACAAATTTATTACCCACCAAGCCTGTGCGCAGATCCTGCCGAAAGTAAGTGCGACGCATACGTGCTTCATACTTAATTTCGCCACCAAGTGATGAATAGCGCCATATTTAACATGAGTACCTACTTCTAAGCCATTGGGCAGAACGTTATGAGTCATGGAGTCTTTGAGGCGAGATGAGTTAACCAAGGTGACATCACCCTTGATTATTGCACGCCTAGATAAACGCCATTTACCCTCCAGACCCACACCATCTGCCCAGCGATTGCGGATATTCTCCACCACCGCCTGACCAATTGAGTCGAATAATACTGACTTGTTTTGATCAAAATCAGATAAATGCGCCAAAGCCTGCATCACAGCAGATTCACCATCCGCTTCAATTGTAATTGCTACGCCTGACATATCAGCCTCACTTGATGCTAGGCATCATATTTAAGATATCGTCACCAAAAACACCGCCACGATATGTAGTACCGATTGGCATTGTGGCTGGCGTTCTTGCTGGCTTCTCTTCTGTGACTTCATTTTGAGGGTTTAGGATATTCAATGTCGCTTTACCATCAGCAACCCGTTTCAAGAAGTCAATTTCCGCCTTATAACGGTTTTCAACTTCTTCAATCGGCTGCTGAAAATAAAGCCGGTAGCGTGCAATGTTGCACGCAATCCGTTTCAACGTACTGGGCGTATTTGGCAAAGGCAGGACATATCGAACAGCGATATAGCTATCGATTTCCTCGGATGCATCCTGTAACGCTTCTTCAATCGAATTACCTACAGTTTGCATTGATTCTAATTGTTGAAGCTCACCTTCACCAAAACGCGCCTCTAAGTCATTTCGAGTCGCGTACATAGGCACCTTATTTATCAGCTGGTGGTGCTTTCTTGGCTTCGGTGGTGGCTTTCTTTAAGGCGGCTTCAGATGAGGCTAGTGATTTTTCCAAGCCTTCAACTTTCTTTTGAAGTTCTGCCACTTCTGCATCGGCTTTATCCTTACCCTCAATAAGGATTGCCTCATTTGCTTTCAGCTCCGCCACTTCTGCAGTAAGGCTTGCAAGCTGGGCAGCAGTGCCATCGGCCTTAGGTTGTTCTGGAGCTTTTTCTTCTTCAATAGCTCCAGATGCTAAAAGGGCCTGAAGTTGTTTATCTTCAAGCCCTTTGACTTCTTGCCCTGGTCGGTAATGACCGAGAGACTGTTTTTGCAATGTACTTTGGCATGTTGTTTTCCTTATACAAACCCACGACCACCAACAAGACCGTTCTTGTTATTTGGAACTGCAAGTGGTGATGATTCGGCTAGCATTTGAATACTAGATGGGTTCTTTTCCTGCCATTGGCTTAGGTAAAATTCTAAAGCTTGGCCAAACGCCTCTACGTTTTGCAATGCACAATGTGCAATCCAACCATTTGCATCTGAGATTAAGCCAAAGAAATCTTCAGGAATGAATCGCTCTGATTGGCCACCACCAATGCTGTGTTTAACGTCATAAGTCCAGAATTCAATATTATCAACAGTGCCACGGAACTGGGGTTTATCAATCTGATCAAATGTTGGTGTGAGTGGTACGTTAATACCAGCATATGGAGCAATAAACTTTTCTTTAAACTCTGAGTCTTTAATCAAGGTGTTGTACACCTTCGATGTCGTCAGAGCCATACTTGGCGATGTGCCTGAATGCTCCACAGACAAATCAATCATAGATTGAATATCTTTGACTGGTGTAGCACCTACTTGTCCCCATTTAATTAATGGAGCGAAATTACAAGCAGCGTTGCGCTCGTAATCTACTTCATACATCGGAAAGTCTGCAGAGGCGAAAGTCGTCTTGCCATAAAGCAAAACATCACGCGCAATCAACAATTTACGGTTTTCAATAGACTGACGCAGATACACAGCCTTTTGTGCTTGGTCAATCAAAAGAAGATCAGCGTCACTTAAACGATTTGAACCAGTTGCAATGACACCGAATTTTCGCAATTGACTAATCAAGGCAGTGTTTTGCACTTCACTCGGCATTACCGTCATCATTGGCTTTAGGTATGCAGGCTTAACGAAGTTCACTTTGCCTGATTCCCCAACTTTAATCTGTCGACCAGCAGCTGTTGGGGTTACAAATGGTGCTAATGGAGTAGCTGTATTTAATTCACCAACAGGCACTTCTTGTTTGGTGTACGAAACACGTTGTGGGAAGAAGCGATCCATTAGCCATGTATCAACTTTCTGGGTCGTATCAGTAAGAAGCACCAACTGTGGTACATCAACAATTCCACAGGTGCATTTTGAAAAGTAAATGTCTGACTCATGAATTAATTCCCTGCTACTTTACGAAGTTCGATTTTGTTAACCAGTGCCTGTGCACGCACAGCATCGTACTGACCAACTGTTAATGGGGTGCCGTTTACAGTCACCACAGCAATATCAAATGCACCTTGCACATAGATTGGCATTTCCAGTCCATTGGCTGCATGGTAGGTTGCTTGCTCTACAGTCATATCTGTATTTGCAATCGCATTCCAATCACCTACCGTGCCTTCAGTGACTGTAGGATGATCCGCTAAGTTATTTGTACCAATCTTCAGCAGATCACCGCGCTTATATGCTGTGGCCGTTTTTACTTTTGCATTTTCTGTGCGAATACCATCACCAACCACTAACTGATTGGTAGTAATTGTTTGAGTAATTGTTCCCATTATTTTTGCTCCTGAGAGGCTGCGAATTTTTGGAAAGCCTGATCTAGTGCTGAACCTCGATCACCACCTTGCCCCTGTCCCCCCTGACCACCTGTAGCTTGGTGAGTGAATAAATGCTGAAAGTGTGATGGAATTTGTTGCTTCTGTTGTTGACCAGCTGGTGGTTGACTACCTGCTGAGAATTGACGAAGTTGTTTAGCTGAAAATGCAAATGCAGAGTCATCTAGCGCTTTCATTTCAGTAATATCTTCCGCACTAAATTCCTTACCAAGATCCTTACCTAAAGCAGTAATTTCTGCTTCACGCTTTGCCGCAGCAAACTGCTTGTTTTGGGTTTCAAGCTCAGAGTTTTTAGCCTCAAGCTCTTGAATACGGGCTTGCGCCTTTTCTAATTCGGTCACGTCTGTGTCCTCTGTAGGTTGAATTGTTGTACCGGGTTTTGCTGAAAATGCATTTACCGATGTTGTTCGATCAGCACCTGTTGAGCAGATCGTAAATTCACGGATACGGTTGTTTCGAAATACCGCGACTGGTCCAGTGAATGTCTGTCCATTTACGACAACGCTCACCCCTTGCCCCACCTCCTCTACAGAACCAGGATCAATGAACATGGACATTTGAAACGGATAGCCGTCATCTGCGTCATCTACTACTTCACGTGCTTTCGTATTGCGGAGAAAGTCGCCCGTCACAGTGATGTTTTGATTGATACCGACTTCTTTCACCACACCAACTCGGCTTGTGCTGAAGTGCTCTTCTAGTAAGGGGGTTGGGGTTGGAATCTCAATTCCTTCAAGATCGAAAACAACACCATTTCGCCCCCAAAACCAGTGACCATCTACACGACCGCCACCATAAGCTGTGCCTTTAAAGGTTCGTTTCTTATCCCCTTCAACCTGAGGAACAATGTCCACGGCGGATAGTGAGAATAGGTACTTGCCTTGTTCTTCATTAAGTTCAGGCATTTTCATGCTCCATAAAAAAACCACCCTTTAGGTGGCTTCAGTCAATTTTGATTCATGGTTTCTTTGGTGGTCGTGATAGAACGCAGCACATAGCACGAATAAGATTATTCACTTTTGATGGGCTACCAATCACAACCACTTTCTTTCCGCAGCCGCATGGCGAATACCCATTTCCATTTCGACCATTCAAACCACGTCGACACGATTCACATTTTTCACTCATTAATTCACCAATGCTTTAAGTGTGTAAATCATCTTGCCTTCAGCGTTTCAATCGAAACCACTTCAAATGACAAACCTATTGGCATTAATACGCCATGACCAGCATTCAATTCGTTTAGATCAATGCCTAGGCCTTTCGCATTTTCAATTTGCAACACCACATCGGAAGCATTCTCAGCCAACAGTAATGGTGAATTAAATTGAATCGTTTGCCCAACCTCATAAGCCACTACATACTGCAAGGTCACACCACCTGTCACGATTGCAGCTGAGTTACTCGCCACGGCCTGAATTTTTGCCATATCGTCTTTCACCCAGCGCTTAAGCACGTCCTCCGCCAAGCTAATTGATGGCTGCTTTAAATAACCTGTAAGCGCTGTATCATTGCCCTGTACATAATCTAAGAAAGTCTTGATTGCACTTGGTCTAATGGATGGATCTAAAGGAATAACTGTATTGGCCACCGTGTTGAATAGATCTCTCGATTTATCATCCATCGGGGCTAAAAGACTGGTGAGCTTTTTGGATGCAGTCCATTCGGCTTTAATTGCCTCTTTCTGCTCTAATAGATATTCCTTATCCAGTAATGACTTAGAAATCTTCTGATCCACCAACTCCTCAAACTCTCCAAATTGCAAAGGATGTGAACTCCAGTCCAATGCTTCTGCAACCTCTGGCAACTTATCATCAGGTGTAATGCCATATTTAATCGCCTGCTTCTCCGTAAGCGCAATGACAGTACAACGACAACGAAAACCCAATGGAGGATAGTGCGTTAGCCAAAAGGGATGATCAATCGGCAGTACAATTCGATTCAATGCTAAATGTGCAGGACGCACACGTGAGTCATTGATAGCCGAATACATTAGATACTGACGTTTATCTTTATTCCGTTGCTGTTGCTGCCAACGCCCATGACCATATGCGCTTTGGATGTTGGTACGAAATACATTGTCCAGATAATGCTTGGGTAAAATGATTTCCGATTCAGCTACGAGCTTTTGAAAATCATTAAAGGTGCCGCCCCGATGCTAAGGTTTTGTTAAGTGACTTAATCACTGACTCAGCTTGTTCAAGACTCGACAGAAAGCTAACCGTAGTCGCCATCTGCCGTGTCTTAAGATCCATTGAGTAAAACTCATCAGGTAGCACTACTTTCTTACTATGCGCATAATGCAGCGCTTCAAGAAATGTGACTGGTTGCATAGATTACTTTCCATTATTGGCCGTCACATACCCCAATACATCCCCGCATACAAAGCTTGATCTAAATTAGCTTTGAATTGAG
>JACAAK010000067.1:0-14261 GCA_025093985.1 Calvatia gigantea | reverse complement strand
CCCAGAGTGACAGAAGCTCCAAGATGGAAATGATTGACTTGGTGAGCTAGGGACATTCCAAGTACAGGGACTGTACACAGCACTTAGGTGCAGTAGTTAGTCAATCCATGTATTTATGAATATGCAATATGAAAAGTGCTTGTTCTCATGAAAAGCACTTGTTCTCATGAGTAGCCCAGTTCATGGATGGCTACAGCAACTCAAATTGGAATCCTAATATATGGTAGTGCTGCCAACACACTCAAAATACACCTCAGATATTTCTGTCCACTACAATGATGGTCACGAAAAAGGGGTGTGAGTGGGCACCATGAGCTGTTTGGGTGCTCTTCAGTCACATAATTCTTGATCTGGGAAACCTAATCTTGCCCTTCAATTATTTGTTGATACATTCCATGTTTATCCCTCTCCTTCTCTCATTGGCTGAATCCTTGAGAATGTCCAACTCATTCTTTAGCACCCCAATACCTTCCATCAGATCTCAGAACCAATGTGGATATATAACCAAAACTGGAAATATGGCTCACCAATTTTGACCTGCTGCCAGAAACAACAACTGTGACCTCATCCTGTTACAACCTTAGTCTGATAAGACCTCAGGTTGCAGCTTAGGCTAAGTCTTGAGGGCGAGTAAGGAAAAAGAACTAGATGGTTAAGTGTACCAAATACAGGAGTATGTATGTACACTTAAATACAGAAGGGAGCATCCAGTTGAATAGATGGAGATAACTACATGAAATGTCCGACGACTATGGCATAGTAGTTATGAGTCAGGACTTGGGGATTGCGCAGGCAGGAATAACTGAAACAGGTACATGACAAGAGGGAATGCAGATAAGTGCAGAGCTGATATGAAAATAGACTAATGTTCACAACAGTTTGTGATGTGAAAGCGATGGGGTGCCATTTTTCTTCTTGTAGCTGTGAAAGTACCCCCCCTAATGCATAGTCTGATGCATCGACTTCTACTCTGAATTGGCTGTGTCTTTGTGGTAGTGTTAGGACAGGTTCTTTGGTGATATGTTTCTTAAGCTGATTGAATGAGTCTTGGTGTTCTTGCATCCATTCCCATGTGGCTGCTCCTTTGAGTTTGTTTAGGGGTCCCGCAATTGTGCTAAAGTTTTTGATGAAATGTCGATAATAGTTTGCAAAACCTAGGAACCTTTCTACCCCCTTGGTGTTCTTGGGTTCGGGCCATTTCTGTACCGATTTTACTTTGTCCTCTTCCATTTCGATTTGTCCATGTCCTACCTGAACTCCTAGCATGGGGATTTCTTCTGCATTGAAGATGCACTTGGTTTGTTTGAAGCATAGATTGTACTGGGCTGCTCACTCCAGAAATCATACTGTCTGTTCCTTTAGTTGCTCCTTAGTGTCTCCTGGGATGGCAAAGTCATCCATATAGTTTACAATGTCTCCATTTTGCAAGAGGTCATGGAAGATGCTTGTCATCATTCTGGAGAACGTCCCTGGCAAGTTGCTTAGGCCAAAGTACATGACCGTTGGCTCAAAGAGCCCTTCATTGGTGAGGAAGGCAGCCTTCCATTCGTCTCCTTCTTTGATCCTGACATTGTTGTATCCCTAGATAATGTCTAGCTTATTGAAGTATTTAGCTTTTCCAAGCTTGTCGATTACTTCACCAATTCTTGGCAGTGGTGTTTTGTCTTTGATTACCATATTGTTTAGCCATCTGTAGTTCTGGATCAGCCTTTTGGACCCATTTTTCTTCGGGATGAAGAATGTTGGTGCTGTGTATGGGGATTTCGATGGCCGTATTCGTCCTGATTCTAGGTTTTCCTTGATGAATGATTTGAGTTTGTCCTGCTTCTTAACTGTCATGTTGTATGTCCCAGCACTTATTTCTTTTGGGGCGTCTTCCATCAAGACTATCTCGTGGTCCCATTCGGTTCATTCTGGGAGCTTGTCAAATGTCGTTTTGTTGAATAAGTGTGTGAATGGTTGTATGTAGTCTGGTAGGTCTTCCAGTTTAGTCAGGTCTGGCTCGTCTTCTTCTTTCCATAGGTCTTCCATGGTGGTTATGCTTTGCAGTTTTTCAGTGATAGGGATGTTCTGATGGGGGAATTGGCAGTCTGGTGGACACTGGGCGAACTTGACTTCTCCGTTGTTCCAGTCCACCTCCGGGTTATGTTTGACTAGCCAGTCATGTCCTAAGAAGACTTCCGCTCTGTCCTGTAATTGTACGACTGAGGCCTTGATTTGTTCCTTATGTCCCTGGATGTCGATGTTGATCATGGTGGTCTCTGTTACTTTCCCACCTTGGTTAGGTGTTCCGTCCATGTTTAGTACCACAATTTGTTGTTCCAATTTCTGGGTAGGAAGTCCTTCTTCGTCTACCAATTTTTTGCTGATGCTGCTGGTTGTACATCCTGAGTCTATGATGGTATTGACTGTTATCTCTTTCCCTGCCGTTTGTATTTTTCCTTTCAAATTCAGTTCACGCTTTCTTCTCTGAGGAATCGTGTAGAATTTGTCTGATATCCTAGATACAAGCTTTCAGACTCTCAAGGTAGCACCTACTCGGAGTCTTTGGAAAAATCCTTCCCTTCTTCGTTTGTGGCTTCTTCTACTCCTCAGATTTGGATTTTCTTTGGTGCAGTACAGGCTTTGGCTATGTGTCTCCTTTTTCCACAATTGTAGCATATTAATCCCTTGGGTTTTTTGCAGTCCTTGGCAATGTGGCCAAAAATGCCACAGTTGTAGCACTTTGGTTCTCCTTTGTCATTAAAGATGTGATGCCTGCTTTCTATCTCCATGGGTTCGCCCATCCCTCTATAGGTGGTGCCAGTGTTTGTCTTCCTGTCTCCTCGGTATTTGGATGCTTCATATCCTTGTCTGATGGACAATATGGCTTCTTTCCATTCCGCATATGTATCTGGTCTGGCTGAAGGTGGATAGCCTGTGATTGTACTGTATATATGATATCTTGCCAGGCATTCTTCCTGAGTAGAAACATAGCATGCTTGCTATCAGTCTTGGCCTTGCTTTTCAGTACCTTGAATTTGATTAGGTAGTCAGCAGTGTTTCGGTTCTCTTGTTTGAATTTTTTGATCTGCCATTCTGCTTTACTGTTTGAGGTGTCATCTGAAAAGGTCCTTCTAAATTCCTCAGAGAAGACCTTCCAGTCTACTGAATCTTCTGATTCTAGGATGGCTGGTGCTCTCATGGCTGCATATGCTCCTGTAGTTCCTTCTCTCAGTCTGGCTAGGACTGCTATGGCTTTATCGTCTGCCAAGACTATCTTGTTAAATTTCATGAAGAGGGTCATTGCTCTCCACCAGTCATCGAACTTGGCGTGGGTGCCATCGAAAAATCCCGGGTCTGGCACTAGGCCTTTCCCACTGGGTGTTGCTGTGGGTACTACTGTGTTGTTGGTCATGTTGGAGTCGGTTTCTGATTCTGTTTTGTCTGAGCTTGATTCGTCTGATTTTGTTAAGACGAGTACACCACAATAGTTTGCACTAGTGGTGGAGGGGAGTCGTACTCACTGGGTTTGTTAAGATGTGCATTGTAGACCGTTGCTAGAGGATATCTGAGAGGAATGGTGGGCAGAAGATAGACTGGATTGTCTAAGGAATGTACGCATACTACATAGGTCTTATATATCTAATAGTTCTGGTCTGTGCGCCGTTCTACCTAATACAGGTGAGGTCTTATCTGCCAGTAGCATATACAGAGCATACTGCGTACATTGTTCTATTTAATAGACCATGACCAACAACCTAGAGTGCGGTCTAGTACATTGTTCGTTATCTCTCTTCAAGAGTGAAGTACTCAAGAATCCGTTTCAGCTATAAATAGACTGAACCAATGTAGTGGTACGGATCGAGATTCAACACTCCTCCTCACTTGAAGGAGGGAGATTAACGTTTCATCGATCGAGTGGCTTTATCCCATGCTTCGATATCAGAACTGAAAATCAGTCCTAGTTCAGGGCGGAAGAGATTGATTTTGGTTATGCCAAGATTCTTCGTAAAGATATTGGTGGGATTGTCTTGTGAAGACACATCACCAATAACAATAATACCCTCCTCAACTAATTCTCGCACATAGTGGTAATGAATATCCATGTGCTTCGATTGTTTTTCAACAATGGGATTTTCAGTCCAGAATTTGGACCCATCGTTGTCACCGTAGAGAATAGGAGTTGGGTGCTCAATTTTGAGCTCCTTCAGAAGCTGTGACAGCCATTTCACTTGTCGTGAAGCATTAGACAGTTCTTTATATTCCGCCTCAGTGGACGATAATGAAACCGTCTTTTGTCGCCACGAAGTCCAGGTGACAGCACCGGACGCGATCATACAAACGTTTCCCGATACAGATCGGCGGGTTTCTGTATCTTGAGCCCAATCCGAGTCACTTAGGCATTCCAACGTCACTGTCGGTTTCCCAGTATCGCCTTCATATTTCAATGCATAGTTCCTTGTCATGGACAAGTACTTTAATACATGAATTCCAGCACGATAGTGCTCAGGTGCGGGGTTAGCGGCATGCTGTGCCAGCTTAACTACAGCAAAGGCTATGTTGGGCCTAGTGCCGATCATCAAGTACATTAACGATCCAACCAATTGTTGGTACTTTTGACGGAAGGGATGCGATGCAGTCTCCTTGTTCGTTACGAACTGGAAGCCAGCTGGTAATGGTGTTTTAGCCGCAGCGGACTGTGGAACTTGGAAGCGCTGCAAGATCTTATCCAGGTATTTCACCTGTTGGATGAAGATTTGATGCTTAAAGCGATTCCTCGAGATTTTCATCCCAAGAAATTCTTCACAAGGACCGTGGTCTCTGCATTCCCATTTTTTCGTGAACTTTCCCTTCAACTCATTGAGGAGGAGGGAGTTTTTCTTTCCCAAGAAATTCACATCATCAACGTAGACAATGGCTACTACAAGCTCTTTTGTTTTCGGATGTCTGTGAAAATACACAGTGTAGTCAGATTTGCAGCGGGTAAATCCCAGCTCAATCATGGATTGATGCAATTCTTTCCACCACTGGCGACCGGCTTGTTTAAGGCCATAAATCACTCGTCTAAGTCTCCATACTTTTCCTTCCTGCCCGGGAAGTCAAAACCCTTCGGGCTGTTCCATGTATATTTCCTCATCCAGTTTGCCATATAAGTAGGCAGTTTTTACATCAACGCTATGCATATCCCAATCATGGATTGCAGCGAGTGCGAAGCTTACGTGTGCAGACTCGTAGCAGACAACTGGTGAGAAAAGCTCGTTATAGTCGATGCCTTCAATCTGCGAGAAACCCTTTGCAACTAAGCGAGCTCGCAGGCGGCCATCCGACTTTTCGAGAAATACCCAACGGTTTTTAACCGTCCTCCTTCCTTTCGGAAGATCTACTAGTTTGTATACCCCTCGTTTCTTTAACGCTTCGAGTTCCTTGATACACGTAGCCATCCATTTTGCCTTAACAGGCTCAGGAAGCTTGAGCATGTCACAGAAAGTTTCAGGCTCTCCGTGTGCGGTATTGTGTACCGTCTGTATCAAGAAATCGATCAGTTTTACTCCTCCCTCAGCGACAAGCCTTTCAATGTCCATGTCATTTACATCATGAGATATTGGATCATTGTTTTCAGGCATAGGTGGCAGTTCCGGACATGGAGGGAGCTGAAATGGAGGCATGTCAAAGGGTTGTGGCGGGTACTGCTCAGCACGAACTCTTTGCCTCACATATTCAGGATGGTTAGTCCTTGCTCTTCGCTCACGAATAATTTCATCTGGAGGGGCATTGGCGTGTACGCACTGCCTTTGCCTCTGCTGCTCTTGTCAGTGAGTCCGATCTATTTCTCTTTCAATCGAAATTGGACGTCTATTTTCTCCATACGTGTTACCTGGTCTAACAGGAGGCCTGCCTTGTTGTTCAGAATGACGCGGCTCTACCTGGTCAGAACCAACAGCTCAACGTTTGGGAACAGGGATTGGGAATTCCTCGTTCTCGGTATCCCATACATCTCTGTCCACATGCCAATTATCACGTACATCAGGCTCCTCCTCAACGGTTGTTCCACGCGAAGGTGGCGACTCAGGTGGGGGAACCCAAGGTGGCGTATTGCCTGGTGATGGCTGTCGTGAATTTATGCTGTCTGGTGGAGTAGAATCTCGCCGGGGTAAAGGAGGTGTAGGCGGAGAATATTTCGGTTTAAATGGTGGAGAAACCGGAGGTAACGATACTGGATGATCAGGTGGAGGTGGAACAATTCCAGCGTCATCTGAAGATGGCGGAATAGGTAGTTCATCCTTTGATCCTGGTCTAGGCAGGTTTCTCTCTCCTCTGTGATTAGGCCGGTTACTGCTATCCGGCACTGAATCGGGGCATTTTGGGAAATATCCCTCGTTGAATAAGGCATTTGGTGATATAAAGATCACGTTGCCTGTCATGTGCCGCATAAAGATGTAGTTTTTGCTACTTTTATATCCAAGAAAGATCATAATCTTGGATTTTGCAGACAATTTGTTTGGGCGGATCTCATTGGGTAGATACAGTATACATATGCGCCGCATCCAAACACACGAATGTGGGACAAATCTGGTTTTTCCCTCGAATAACACTCAAAAGGTGTCTTCCACTGTAGATGCTGGACTGGCATGCGATTATATAAATGCACAGCTGTATTCAATGCAAATTCCCACCACGAGTCAGGTAGACATGCCTGTAGCCTTATAGCTTGGGCTTTCTCGTGTAGGGTGTGGTTCAGTCGCTCTGCTCTCCTGTTCTGCTGATGTGCATAGGGAGCAGTGGTCTTGTGGGTAATTCCATGCGCCACGAGTCCTGCCAATAACCTTTTATTGACATATTCTCCTCCATTATCAGTGCGAAGTCGTTTGACTCGCATTCTGGAGAGGTTCTCTAGCGTACTGATTAGCTGAATAAGCTTCTCAGGAGCCTCAGACTTCTTTCAAAGGAGGACTATATGTGCGTGAGAAGAAAAGTCATCAAGGAATGTCATTGCCCATTTATATTTATGGTAACTAATGACGGGCAGTTCCAGCAAGTCTGAGTGACATAGCTCAAAGACTGCGGTGGCTTGCTTGGGATTAATCGGAAAGGGGTTATTATGCATTTTCCCTTTGGCACAGCCATTGCAAATGCCTTTCCGAGTAGATGGTGCGGGAATTGATGCGATGCCCTCTATGTGCTTTGGAAGCTCGGAGAGTGCATGATCCGAAGGGTGTCCCATTCGACGATGCCAATCAATATAATCAAGTTGGCGTAATGTCAACGCGACTGGTTTCTCCTTGCTGTTTTGCAAGACATACGTGTACACTGTATGTACATTGTTTTTGAACAAACGATGAGGCCAGGCGGACAATACTGCTCATCCTGATTTATCACGGATGGTGGTCCCTTTAATGGTTGCCTCTAAAACATAGCCGTTCCTTAGAATCTGGCCTGAGGACATTAACCGTTCTGTGATTTCTTTGATGTAAAAGACTGGCGCAATACATGAAGTAGCGCTCTTGGACTTTCCCATGTCTGTCATGTCATGCTGGAAAATCACAGACCCTCGTCCTGTCATTTCATAAATCCGGTTGCCAGCGGCTTGTATAAGCCCATAATGGCCCATCTTAACCTCTGCGAAATCAGAGAGATAACCGGTGACATGGTACGATGCTCCAGAATCAAGGAGCCAGTCTGCGTTATTCACAGAATGTTTATTCCCTTCTTCTCTACACTTTTGGCACTGAGATAAATCACAGATGTGATATGTGATGATCTGATTAAGATCCTCGTGCTCTTCGTGGAGTTCTGACCTTAACTTGTCTGAATACTCGTGATTATTCACGGTATATGTAGCGTTCATCTTACTTTCCAGCTTAGTCACACTAGCGGAATAAGCAGAAGGAGAAGCGCCTTGGGCATGCTTCCAGCATACATTGCAATTTACAAAGTCTGTACAGCAGTGTCTATGACGAGTCCCTACAGGAGGTGGACGATGCGCTACATTTGCATAGGTGCCCCGCGCTCTTCGGCAGCCACCTCGTCGTCCCAACTCAACCTCGGAATCTCCAGGGCGTCCCACTCTGAGGCAGACAGACCCTACGTCTGTATCGTTCCATCCCATCCGTTGATGGGGCTGTACATCATCTTCTGCATCAGAACAAGAATAATAGCAGTTGAAGGCTGACCACCTCCTCGACTGTCATGTCCGAGTGTTGTCAGCAGACCGACTCGGGACTACGATTCTCGGCCTTCTCTGACCGTGGGTTTGAACGCCGCCAGTTTACGAGGGGCGCCTTGCATCGTCCTCTTGGGTGGAAGGATTTCCGACGCCTTGCAAGCCTCAATTCCCCTAACTCTTCACAGAAGTCTCAGCTTTCGTCCATCTCAGTGCAGTACGTTAGCTTCACGAAGGTTAAAAGTTCGTGGGACATGTGCTCGACACACGGGTGGCTTGTGCCAGGGGAGAATATTTCACTGGAGGTTGGACATATGTGCTCACAGGGGACGAGTGATGGTGCGGCGCTTGTGCCTCGAGAATCCACGCGTAACATGGCGAAGGGTGTGCATTGCCTTGCCAGCACCCTTTCGTTGCTTTGGTTTCCCGGGGCCTGGTTGTCTGCCGTGCGTCCCCAAGGATTTTGTGTCGCTCTTGGTGGGAGCTGCTGGGGTTTAAGACCCGGAAATGCTGTCCCTTGGTAATTCGCGCGTTCACACCTCGTTCGTGGGGAAGCGACATTCGCCGGGCGTTGGTGGCAAGCAGCATATGTGCTCGGGCTTATCCAGCATCGGCACTGTAAGGAGAGAGTAGTTGGCTAGGTAAAGAGTGGGAGTGGAGAGGATCTCTTCATCCAGGGTATGCACTCAGGCATAAGCTCCGAAGCTGCTAGTCGCTCGTTGGCGAAGGATTCCCGCGAGCTCAAGGTTATGCCAATGAACTGTTAATGGTGCCAGAAGGCTGTATACGCGAAGAACAAGAGACGATCCCGGTTGATGCTGTTGGGGAATTGCCTAATACCAGGGTTGCTCCGGAGGTTGTTGGCCTACAAATTGCCTCTAGATCACTGTCCTGGCTGCGGTCTCAGCCGTTGGTGCCGGAAGCGGGGTCCCGTCCGAAGCCTGGTCCTATTGAACTGGTCTCCATGGCTCCAAAAATCCCATCCTCGGCAGTCTTTTAGGATAGCATAGTCGACGACTTATATTCAGTGGTTTAATTCCCTCGAGTTGATGGAACTCGCTAGGTTTGCCAAGCCGCCAGCTCAGTCAACCCCAATTAGTAGAGTGGCACATTAGGGCAGGCAAGTCGCACGATTGGCGGCCACAGGAATGCTGGCAAAGGCCATTTGGTGCTCGATTCACCTAACTTCCTCTGCAACCCTTTGGATCCGGTCGCGCCAATAACTGTTTAAATGAGTCACCAAAGTCATGACGGCGGCGTCTACGGGTTGCAATCATTTACTTAGGGTAGAGGAATGGGGAAAGATGGTGTTAGGAATGTAGATACTTGGTCTTAATCTCAATGTCTGTCAGGCAATCACCTATAAGGATAGCTTATCTGCCGTGTTACAGCACGCTACATGTTCTATTAAGACTGCCGACAAGAAGCTAAAGGTCGTATCCATTCAAGATGAGACTGGCTTTAAAGAATATGAAAAGTGATTGCTCGACCCAGTGTCTTCCCGATTAAACTGACCCTTAAAAAACCGTTTTCCCAACCATTTCCTTTTTTCCCTCACCCCTTTTCGCTTCTAACAACTTTGAAATTATGCCCGGAGCCCCCCCCCCCCCCCCCCCCCCCCCCCTATCCGTTGTAAGAAGTTAAGGCCCGGTGATTCTGGCCTCGAGGATTTAGGAACTCAGCAGTTTTACCAGCTCGAGCCTGGGGTTTCTGGGTTCGCCCACAGCCAACACAGGATCATTGCGATTCACCACTAATTGTAATCTGTTGGTTCGGCGAATCCCTAGAACCCCCCCCCCCCCCCCCCCCCCCCCCCCCCCCCTAACATTTTCCGAAGTTTCCAAATTTGCCCCTCTGGCATGCAACCTTAATTCAACTTAAGCCCGGAGAAACCACCGTGAAGTTTCCGGGCCATGGGGGCCCAAAATTCGTTGGTGGCCCTGGTGGCGGTTCAGCTGGGCCGATTACAAACTTGGAAAGATGAGTCATGGAAGGGCTTAAGGCCTTATCCCCCGGGATCTAATCCACCGATTCCGAGCTAACTGCCCGAATATGTCGACTATCCCTCCCGAGAGGAGCCAACCGTATGGCAAGGGGTCCAGTGGTCCAAAGGCCTATTGCCGACAACTAAACCAGAGAAGGGGGCCGGGATCTTGCTCTGTTGGCCCACCAACCAGGATTCTCCGGCTTGCATGGCTTCCACTTACCTCCCTCCTTTTGATTTCTGGTCGCGGACCCCCTGAAGCGGGTGCGCGTCAAGTTTCAACAACCTTGCTCTCGTGAACTGGATTTAGGGCCCCGAAATGGGTCCGGGGCGTGATAGGCTGCATGAAGGAAGGGGCAAGCGAAATGTATCTTACCACAGTACGGAACTGCCCTGCTTGGCCCCGCGACGAAGCCATAAAAGTTAAACTCGAACACGTAGCCCCTCACTAGACAGCGAATCCGCATTCAAGGAGCGAAAGATAATTTCTCAGGGTTTCCACTCCAGCACCAAGCTCATAGTTGCTTGCTAAAGTTGGAGACACGTCGGCCAAATCTGTTGAAGTCAACAAATTCACTATGGGGTGTGCGTATCACTCGGCTTAGAGTATTACTCCGATTGTCAAGGAATTGAGTTTTGGAAAGAAGAGATGTCACGATTTGGGTGGTATACTTTGATCGAGATGCCCAGCCAGTTCCCTATCGCCTACTTTCTGCATGAACGAATGGAAAATCTCTATAATAACCATGACGGGACCTAGATGGTGGAGTTTTTCATTCCAAATGAAGCCCAAAGATCATAGACATAGATCCCCTTATCGACTGTACATGCTTGAATTCCTTAAGAACCACTTTCTACAATCTAGAATCTTGAAATACTTTTTCAGTCCTCGTCCTCGTTTCCAGAGGGTTCTCTTGTGCTGGTTTAAAGTAATGTTGATTTGAATGGAACTCGTTTCCTGGGTTCAGCATACTATGCTCTGTCTTCAGCCTCTTGATCCGTATCCTCAGACTGTTGTGGCCTATTTTCGGCCAGCTCCTTTATAACAATAAGGGCACTAGGAAAAGGGTTATGACTGTAGGTGTTGAGACACTATGATCAAGTGATGAAAAAACCCATAGATGTCAGGGCTACAGTCTCAACAGTAACGATACAACAAAATATGGAAGTCACTTAACGCTAAAATTATGGATACCACTCATGTCCAGTAAGTTCCCCAGGCAATGAAAAGCCAATTCAAGAAAAGCAACAAATGTGATGGGCCCTTTCGGGGAACCCAGAAATCGAGCGGATTAGCGAGGGCCAGTCCTATGTCTCCAATTCGATGACGTCAAGGAAAACCTCCCATTAATTTCAAGCAGCAGGGGGTTACCGATGGGGGTTTCCCAAACCCCAAAATCAGGGTTCTACAACTCTGACGAACCAACTACCCTTTTAAATTCAAGTCCCTTTTACCCAAAACCTGTAATCATGGATGAAAACTTTTGATGCCCCAGTTGTTTGGGGGACGGGGGCTTCTTGATCCTGTTGTTTAAATGGGAAAGGGGATTTTGAAAGGACTTCGTACCAATCCTTTTTGTTTCATCCCTTCCTCACCCTTTCCACGGGTCTCCACATGTTGTTTCGTTCCAATTCCATGGTATAACTGTAGCGGGGGGGGAATTTGGAATTCCGGACGAGTTTTTAAATGCGATTTTGAAACAGGTGAATGTGAAAACACAAAAAATGCGGGATAGATTTTCCTCATACAATTTCTTCAGGTAATACCCAACAAACTGGTTCATGGACTCAATTAGAAGGAAAATTTTTCTTTAAACTCCATTCTTTTTAACCCTAGGGGATGGAAAACCCTTTAAAAAACTATTACAATTTACCTGAGTTAACCCATTTCCTGAAGAGCCCCTTTTAAAATGCCTTTTAGGTGGAGTAAACCCCAAATAGGCCGAACCCCCAAAACCAAAAGGGCTCCTACGAACAGTGACGAGTGTTGCAATGGTTTCCGGGCCAAAAACGTTACGGTTCGTAGGGGCAGGGCTGTTTCTAACGCTAGCCAAATTGTAGTTGAACAACGCCAAACCCCCTGGTTCAATGGAGCTAGTTAAAAATTCTCTTTTTCGGGGCCCCCCAAATTTTTGGAAAATTAACCCCCTTTTTTTTTTAAAACACTTGGGAACTCATAACCTTCAACTGAAAAAAGGGAAATGGTCAGGGTTAATTCAGGTGCCCAAAATGAATTCGGTTTGTCGTTGGCCCAGGATGGCCTGGTTGGGGAACAAGTGATGTAGGATACTCAACAATTGCGAAAGAAGAGGTTTATAGGATTTTGCATCCGGGAACATACACCATTTTAGCCATGGATGTAAAGGGTTTTTAAGGCGGGGCCCAAAGTTAGAAAATGTTCTTCACCCTCGTGGAATTTTTCGTAATAGGTAAGAGGGAAACTATGGTAAAAGGGGTTCAGAAGGAAAACCCTATGGGATATTAAATTGGCCCAAATATATGAAGTTCTCCCAGGTCCCTGGCATCAGAACTGGAACCTTCCAACGTTATGATCCAATTGTGCTTCCAAAAAAAGACTCAAGCTACCCCAGAGGGTTTATCAAGGGGTCGAGGGTCCTAGCTGGGGGGTCTGATTTTGGCCAGGGGGAAGTGTTCCATCAAGTCAAAATTTGGAAAATTTTTTTAAAATCCCAATTCCCTTTCCCCGGGCCGTGTTTGTGTTCCCAAGCCACGCACAAAAATTTTCCCCCACAAACCCACTTCCTGGGGCCCCCCCTTTATAGACTTTGTGGCTTTTTTTAAACAGTAGGTCTGACCCTTCCGATGCCACCCGCTCCCCAAAAACAGGGGTTTTTTCCCCCTTGGGCCCCTCTTGTTTACCCATTTTCCCTTTGTTGTTAGGCCGTGATTCAACCGAAATGACATGCTGGCAATCAATCCAATCCCGGTTTAAATTTGATGTGGTTTTTGGATTCCGGATCAAAAGCTTAATTTCACGTTAACTTTCACTTTAGAGCTTGGGTTAACCCCAAAACAGGCAGAAGTAAGAACCGAGGGGAATTTTGGGGGTTTTAATAAAGAAGTTTGGGAAAATATGTGGAAGTGGAGGCGATGGTTGGGGGCCCAAAGGATTAAATTTGGAGTTCTGAAAACGATTACGAGAAAAGGTTTCGGTGAAGATACCGGGCAGACCAACCCATGGAAGTTGGGTGTAAACCGGGGAAGGGCGGTCAAAGTTCGGGGCCTTTCTGCAGGGCCGGATGGAAATTCCCCGTATGGGTAACTGGAAGAAAGGTGGGGGTTTACGGGAAATAGTAGCCCACCAAAAAGGGGTTGCACCGGGATAGATTGATTGATGCGTTGTCCATCAACGAGATGAAGCCTAAAGATTAAGCCTCTTGAACCGATTCCGAGGTTCTAAAAAAAACCAAAGTTCCCAAGTGTTTCAGGGTTGAGGGGGTTCATGGTCGGGCCTGGGCCCAAGCGGGCGGAAATTCCCGCTCTTGTGCAACCCGAAAACCGATCCAAGCGTTTTTGCAAGTAACTCACTTGAAAAACCTCCTCTTTCCCTTCAATGTTCCCCAGCTGGAAAACCCCTTGTCTTCAACCATTGCTGACTCCGAACCCTTTGTGGAACCGCACTGCCAGTTTTGGCAGAGGAAAAGGATCACCTTTTGGAATTTCGCTTTCCCGGAGCAAATTAAGGGGCGCATGTAGTTGATACTCAGAAACGCCATGCATAACTCTCGGCTGGAATCGCATGAAACCTGACCGAGGGAATGACAGGAACATTTAAATGTTAGGAAGGAAGATTTAAGTCACCTGGGTTCGTCAGGGATTCCCTTCCTTACTGGAAAGGACCCACCCCAAAACCTTTACTTGAGGGTTTTGGGGAATTTCCTTTTGATTTCTTTCGGGATTAAGCCCTGGTCCTTTCCTTCCAGGGGTTTACTCCTTTTTTTACCCCATTGTTCATTGAGCATGCCAAAATGAAACTGATTTTTATTCTTTGATGGTCGCCTCTGGCAACTTTAACCATTACCATTCCCCTGTACCAAAATTGGGATTAAGAAGTGCAGTTAAGTTTTTGCACATTTTTGGCGTCAAAACTTTTTGGTTCCTTTTGCCCTCTGG
>JACAAK010000066.1:0-22500 GCA_025093985.1 Calvatia gigantea | reverse complement strand
TTTTTTTTTTTTTTTTTTTTTTTTTTTTTTTTTTTTTTTTTTTTTTTTTTTTTTTTTTTTTTTTTTTTTTTTTTTTTTTTTTTTTTTTTTTTTTTTTTTTTTTTTTTTTTTTTTTTTTTTTTTTTTTTTTTTTTTTTTTTTTTTTTTTTTTTTTTTTTTTTTTTTTTTTTTTTTTTTTTTTTTTTTTTTTTTTTTTTTTTTTTTTTTTTTTTTTTTTTTTTTTTTTTTTTTTTTTTTTTTTTTTTTTTTTTTTTTTTTTTTTTTTTTTTTTTTTTTTTTTTTTTTTTTTTTTTTTTTTTTTTTTTTTTTTTTTTTTTTTTTTTTTTTTTTTTTTTTTTTTTTTTTTTTTTTTTTTTTTTTTTTTTTTTTTTTTTTTTTTTTTTTTTTTTTTTTTTTTTTTTTTTTTTTTTTTTTTTTTTTTTTTTTTTTTTTTTTTTTTTTTTTTTTTTTTTTTTTTTTTTTTTTTTTTTTTTTTTTTTTTTTTTTTTTTTTTTTTTTTTTTTTTTTTTTTTTTTTTTTTTTTTTTTTTTTTTTTTTTTTTTTTTTTTTTTTTTTTTTTTTTTTTTTTTTTTTTTTTTTTTTTTTTTTTTTTTTTTTTTTTTTTTTTTTTTTTTTTTTTTTTTTTTTTTTTTTTTTTTTTTTTTTTTTTTTTTTTTTTTTTTTTTTTTTTTTTTTTTTTTTTTTTTTTTTTTTTTTTTTTTTTTTTTTTTTTTTTTTTTTTTTTTTTTTTTTTTTTTTTTTTTTTTTTTTTTTTTTTTTTTTTTTTTTTTTTTTTTTTTTTTTTTTTTTTTTTTTTTTTTTTTTTTTTTTTTTTTTTTTTTTTTTTTTTTTTTTTTTTTTTTTTTTTTTTTTTTTTTTTTTTTTTTTTTTTTTTTTTTTTTTTTTTTTTTTTTTTTTTTTTTTTTTTTTTTTTTTTTTTTTTTTTTTTTTTTTTTTTTTTTTTTTTTTTTTTTTTTTTTTTTTTTTTTTTTTTTTTTTTTTTTTTTTTTTTTTTTTTTTTTTTTTTTTTTTTTTTTTTTTTTTTTTTTTTTTTTTTTTTTTTTTTTTTTTTTTTTTTTTTTTTTTTTTTTTTTTTTTTTTTTTTTTTTTTTTTTTTTTTTTTTTTTTTTTTTTTTTTTTTTTTTTTTTTTTTTTTTTTTTTTTTTTTTTTTTTTTTTTTTTTTTTTTTTTTTTTTTTTTTTTTTTTTTTTTTTTTTTTTTTTTTTTTTTTTTTTTTTTTTTTTTTTTTTTTTTTTTTTTTTTTTTTTTTTTTTTTTTTTTTTTTTTTTTTTTTTTTTTTTTTTTTTTTTTTTTTTTTTTTTTTTTTTTTTTTTTTTTTTTTTTTTTTTTTTTTTTTTTTTTTTTTTTTTTTTTTTTTTTTTTTTTTTTTTTTTTTTTTTTTTTTTTTTTTTTTTTTTTTTTTTTTTTTTTTTTTTTTTTTTTTTTTTTTTTTTTTTTTTTTTTTTTTTTTTTTTTTTTTTTTTTTTTTTTTTTTTTTTTTTTTTTTTTTTTTGTTTTTTTTTTTTTTTTTTTTTTTTTTTTTTTTTTTTTTTTTTTTTTTTTTTTTTTTTTTTTTTTTTTTTTTTTTTTTTTTTTTTTTTTTTTTTTTTTTTTTTTTTTTTTTTTTTTTTTTTTTTTTTTTTTTTTTTTTTTTTTTTTTTTTTTTTTTTTTTTTTTTTTTTTTTTTTTTTTTTTTTTTTTTTTTTTTTTTTTTTTTTTTTTTTTTTTTTTTTTTTTTTTTTTTTTTTTTTTTTTTTTTTTTTTTTTTTTTTTTTTTTTTTTTTTTTTTTTTTTTTTTTTTTTTTTTTTTTTTTTTTTTTTTTTTTTTTTTTTTTTTTTTTTTTTTTTTTTTTTTTTTTTTTTTTTTTTTTTTTTTTTTTTTTTTTTTTTTTTTTTTTTTTTTTTTTTTTTTTTTTTTTTTTTTTTTTTTTTTTTTTTTTTTTTTTTTTTTTTTTTTTTTTTTTTTTTTTTTTTTTTTTTTTTTTTTTTTTTTTTTTTTTTTTTTTTTTTTTTTTTTTTTTTTTTTTTTTTTTTTTTTTTTTTTTTTTTTTTTTTTTTTTTTTTTTTTTTTTTTTTTTTTTTTTTTTTTTTTTTTTTTTTTTTTTTTTTTTTTTTTTTTTTTTTTTTTTTTTTTTTTTTTTTTTTTTTTTTTTTTTTTTTTTTTTTTTTTTTTTTTTTTTTTTTTTTTTTTTTTTTTTTTTTTTTTTTTTTTTTTTTTTTTTTTTTTTTTTTTTTTTTTTTTTTTTTTTTTTTTTTTTTTTTTTTTTTTTTTTTTTTTTTTTTTTTTTTTTTTTTTTTTTTTTTTTTTTTTTTTTTTTTTTTTTTTTTTTTTTTTTTTTTTTTTTTTTTTTTTTTTTTTTTTTTTTTTTTTTTTTTTTTTTTTTTTTTTTTTTTTTTTTTTTTTTGTTTTTTTTTTTTTTTTTTTTTTTTTTTTTTTTTTTTTTTTTTTTTTTTTTTTTTTTTTTTTTTTTTTTTTTTTTTTTTTTTTTTTTTTTTTTTTTTTTTTTTTTTTTTTTTTTTTTTTTTTTTTTTTTTTTTTTTTTTTTTTTTTTTTTTTTTTTTTTTTTTTTTTTTTTTTTTTTTTTTTTTTTTTTTTTTTTTTTTTTTTTTTTTTTTTTTTTTTTTTTTTTTTTTTTTTTTTTTTTTTTTTTTTTTTTTTTTTTTTTTTTTTTTTTTTTTTTTTTTTTTTTTTTTTTTTTTTTTTTTTTTTTTTTTTTTTTTTTTTTTTTTTTTTTTTTTTTTTTTTTTTTTTTTTTTTTTTTTTTTTTTTTTTTTTTTTTTTTTTTTTTTTTTTTTTTTTTTTTTTTTTTTTTTTTTTTTTTTTTTTTTTTTTTTTTTTTTTTTTTTTTTTTTTTTTTTTTTTTTTTTTTTTTTTTTTTTTTTTTTTTTTTTTTTTTTTTTTTTTTTTTTTTTTTTTTTTTTTTTTTTTTTTTTTTTTTTTTTTTTTTTTTTTTTTTTTTTTTTTTTTTTTTTTTTTTTTTTTTTTTTTTTTTTTTTTTTTTTTTTTTTTTTTTTTTTTTTTTTTTTTTTTTTTTTTTTTTTTTTTTTTTTTTTTTTTTTTTTTTTTTTTTTTTTTTTTTTTTTTTTTTTTTTTTTTTTTTTTTTTTTTTTTTTTTTTTTTTTTTTTTTTTTTTTTTTTTTTTTTTTTTTTTTTTTTTTTTTTTTTTTTTTTTTTTTTTTTTTTTTTTTTTTTTTTTTTTTTTTTTTTTTTTTTTTTTTTTTTTTTTTTTTTTTTTTTTTTTTTTTTTTTTTTTTTTTTTTTTTTTTTTTTTTTTTTTTTTTTTTTTTTTTTTTTTTTTTTTTTTTTTTTTTTTTTTTTTTTTTTTTTTTTTTTTTTTTTTTTTTTTTTTTTTTTTTTTTTTTTTTTTTTTTTTTTTTTTTTTTTTTTTTTTTTTTTTTTTTTTTTTTTTTTTTTTTTTTTTTTTTTTTTTTTTTTTTTTTTTTTTTTTTTTTTTTTTTTTTTTTTTTTTTTTTTTTTTTTTTTTTTTTTTTTTTTTTTTTTTTTTTTTTTTTTTTTTTTTTTTTTTTTTTTTTTTTTTTTTTTTTTTTTTTTTTTTTTTTTTTTTTTTTTTTTTTTTTTTTTTTTTTTTTTTTTTTTTTTTTTTTTTTTTTTTTTTTTTTTTTTTTTTTTTTTTTTTTTTTTTTTTTTTTTTTTTTTTTTTTTTTTTTTTTTTTTTTTTTTTTTTTTTTTTTTTTTTTTTTTTTTTGTTTTTTTTTTTTTTTTTTTTTTTTTTTTTTTTTTTTTTTTTTTTTTTTTTTTTTTTTTTTTTTTTTTTTTTTTTTTTTTTTTTTTTTTTTTTTTTTTTTTTTTTTTTTTTTTTTTTTTTTTTTTTTTTTTTTTTTTTTTTTTTTTTTTTTTTTTTTTTTTTTTTTTTTTTTTTTTTTTTTTTTTTTTTTTTTTTTTTTTTTTTTTTTTTTTTTTTTTTTTTTTTTTTTTTTTTTTTTTTTTTTTTTTTTTTTTTTTTTTTTTTTTTTTTTTTTTTTTTTTTTTTTTTTTTTTTTTTTTTTTTTTTTTTTTTTTTTTTTTTTTTTTTTTTTTTTTTTTTTTTTTTTTTTTTTTTTTTTTTTTTTTTTTTTTTTTTTTTTTTTTTTTTTTTTTTTTTTTTTTTTTTTTTTTTTTTTTTTTTTTTTTTTTTTTTTTTTTTTTTTTTTTTTTTTTTTTTTTTTTTTTTTTTTTTTTTTTTTTTTTTTTTTTTTTTTTTTTTTTTTTTTTTTTTTTTTTTTTTTTTTTTTTTTTTTTTTTTTTTTTTTTTTTTTTTTTTTTTTTTTTTTTTTTTTTTTTTTTTTTTTTTTTTTTTTTTTTTTTTTTTTTTTTTTTTTTTTTTTTTTTTTTTTTTTTTTTTTTTTTTTTTTTTTTTTTTTTTTTTTTTTTTTTTTTTTTTTTTTTTTTTTTTTTTTTTTTTTTTTTTTTTTTTTTTTTTTTTTTTTTTTTTTTTTTTTTTTTTTTTTTTTTTTTTTTTTTTTTTTTTTTTTTTTTTTTTTTTTTTTTTTTTTTTTTTTTTTTTTTTTTTTTTTTTTTTTTTTTTTTTTTTTTTTTTTTTTTTTTTTTTTTTTTTTTTTTTTTTTTTTTTTTTTTTTTTTTTTTTTTTTTTTTTTTTTTTTTTTTTTTTTTTTTTTTTTTTTTTTTTTTTTTTTTTTTTTTTTTTTTTTTTTTTTTTTTTTTTTTTTTTTTTTTTTTTTTTTTTTTTTTTTTTTTTTTTTTTTTTTTTTTTTTTTTTTTTTTTTTTTTTTTTTTTTTTTTTTTTTTTTTTTTTTTTTTTTTTTTTTTTTTTTTTTTTTTTTTTTTTTTTTTTTTTTTTTTTTTTTTTTTTTTTTTTTTTTTTTTTTTTTTTTTTTTTTTTTTTTTTTTTTTTTTTTTTTTTTTTTTTTTTTTTTTTTTTTTTTTTTTTTTTTTTTTTTTTTTTTTTTTTTTTTTTTTTTTTTTTTTTTTTTTTTTTTTTTTTTTTTTTTTTTTTTTTTTTTTTTTTTTTTTTTTTTTTTTTTTTTTTTTTTTTTTTTTTTTTTTTTTTTTTTTTTTTTTTTTTTTTTTTTTTTTTTTTTTTTTTTTTTTTTTTTTTTTTTTTTTTTTTTTTTTTTTTTTTTTTTTTTTTTTTTTTTTTTTTTTTTTTTTTTTTTTTTTTTTTTTTTTTTTTTTTTTTTTTTTTTTTTTTTTTTTTTTTTTTTTTTTTTTTTTTTTTTTTTTTTTTTTTTTTTTTTTTTTTTTTTTTTTTTTTTTTTTTTTTTTTTTTTTTTTTTTTTTTTTTTTTTTTTTTTTTTTTTTTTTTTTTTTTTTTTTTTTTTTTTTTTTTTTTTTTTTTTTTTTTTTTTTTTTTTTTTTTTTTTTTTTTTTTTTTTTTTTTTTTTTTTTTTTTTTTTTTTTTTTTTTTTTTTTTTTTTTTTTTTTTTTTTTTTTTTTTTTTTTTTTTTTTTTATTTTTTTTTTTTTTTTTTTTTTTTTTTTTTTTTTTTTTTTTTTTTTTTTTTTTTTTTTTTTTTTTTTTTTTTTTTTTTTTTTTTTTTTTTTTTTTTTTTTTTTTTTTTTTTTTTTTTTTTTTTTTTTTTTTTTTTTTTTTTTTTTTTTTTTTTTTTTTTTTTTTTTTTTTTTTTTTTTTTTTTTTTTTTTTTTTTTTTTTTTTTTTTTTTTTTTTTTTTTTTTTTTTTTTTTTTTTTTTTTTTTTTTTTTTTTTTTTTTTTTTTTTTTTTTTTTTTTTTTTTTTTTTTTTTTTTTTTTTTTTTTTTTTTTTTTTTTTTTTTTTTTTTTTTTTTTTTTTTTTTTTTTTTTTTTTTTTTTTTTTTTTTTTTTTTTTTTTTTTTTTTTTTTTTTTTTTTTTTTTTTTTTTTTTTTTTTTTTTTTTTTTTTTTTTTTTTTTTTTTTTTTTTTTTTTTTTTTTTTTTTTTTTTTTTTTTTTTTTTTTTTTTTTTTTTTTTTTTTTTTTTTTTTTTTTTTTTTTTTTTTTTTTTTTTTTTTTTTTTTTTTTTTTTTTTTTTTTTGTTTTTTTTTTTTTTTTTTTTTTTTTTTTTTTTTTTTTTTTTTTTTTTTTTTTTTTTTTTTTTTTTTTTTTTTTTTTTTTTTTTTTTTTTTTTTTTTTTTTTTTTTTTTTTTTTTTTTTTTTTTTTTTTTTTATTTTTTTTTTTTTTTTTTTTTTTTTTTTTTTTTTTTTTTTTTTTTTTTTTTTTTTTTTTTTTTTTTTTTTTTTTTTTTTTTTTTTTTTTTTTTTTTTTTTTTTTTTTTTTTTTTTTTTTTTTTTTTTTTTTTTTTTTTTTTTTTTTTTTTTTTTTTTTTTTTTTTTTTTTTTTTTTTTTTTTTTTTTTTTTTTTTTTTTTTTTTTTTTTTTTTTTTTTTTTTTTTTTTTTTTTTTTTTTTTTTTTTTTTTTTTTTTTTTTTTTTTTTTTTTTTTTTTTTTTTTTTTTTTTTTTTTTTTTTTTTTTTTTTTTTTTTTTTTTTTTTTTTTTTTTTTTTTTTTTTTTTTTTTTTTTTTTTTTTTTTTTTTTTTTTTTTTTTTTTTTTTTTTTTTTTTTTTTTTTTTTTTTTTTTTTTTTTTTTTTTTTTTTTTTTTTTTTTTTTTTTTTTTTTTTTTTTTTTTTTTTTTTTTTTTTTTTTTTTTTTTTTTTTTTTTTTTTTTTTTTTTTTTTTTTTTTTTTTTTTTTTTTTTTTTTTTTTTTTTTTTTTTTTTTTTTTTTTTTTTTTTTTTTTTTTTTTTTTTTTTTTTTTTTTTTTTTTTTTTTTTTTTTTTTTTTTTTTTTTTTTTTTTTTTTTTTTTTTTTTTTTTTTTTTTTTTTTTTTTTTTTTTTTTTTTTTTTTTTTTTTTTTTTTTTTTTTTTTTTTTTTTTTTTTTTTTTTTTTTTTTTTTTTTTTTTTTTTTTTTTTTTTTTTTTTTTTTTTTTTTTTTTTTTTTTTTTTTTTTTTTTTTTTTTTTTTTTTTTTTTTTTTTTTTTTTTTTTTTTTTTTTTTTTTTTTTTTTTTTTTTTTTTTTTTTTTTTTTTTTTTTTTTTTTTTTTTTTTTTTTTTTTTTTTTTTTTTTTTTTTTTTTTTTTTTTTTTTTTTTTTTTTTTTTTTTTTTTTTTTTTTTTTTTTTTTTTTTTTTTTTTTTTTTTTTTTTTTTTTTTTTTTTTTTTTTTTTTTTTTTTTTTTTATTTTTTTTTTTTTTTTTTTTTTTTTTTTTTTTTTTTTTTTTTTTTTTTTTTTTTTTTTTTTTTTTTTTTTTTTTTTTTTTTTTTTTTTTTTTTTTTTTTTTTTTTTTTTTTTTTTTTTTTTTTTTTTTTTTTTTTTTTTTTTTTTTTTTTTTTTTTTTTTTTTTTTTTTTTTTTTTTTTTTTTTTTTTTTTTTTTTTTTTTTTTTTTTTTTTTTTTTTTTTTTTTTTTTTTTTTTTTTTTTTTTTTTTTTTTTTTTTTTTTTTTTTTTTTTTTTTTTTTTTTTTTTTTTTTTTTTTTTTTTTTTTTTTTTTTTTTTTTTTTTTTTTTTTTTTTTTTTTTTTTTTTTTTTTTTTTTTTTTTTTTTTTTTTTTTTTTTTTTTTTTTTTTTTTTTTTTTTTTTTTTTTTTTTTTTTTTTTTTTTTTTTTTTTTTTTTTTTTTTTTTTTTTTTTTTTTTTTTTTTTTTTTTTTTTTTTTTTTTTTTTTTTTTTTTTTTTTTTTTTTTTTTTTTTTTTTTTTTTTTTTTTTTTTTTTTTTTTTTTTTTTTTTTTTTTTTTTTTTTTTTTTTTTTTTTTTTTTTTTTTTTTTTTTTTTTTTTTTTTTTTTTTTTTTTTTTTTTTTTTTTTTTTTTTTTTTTTTTTTTTTTTTTTTTTTTTTTTTTTTTTTTTTTTTTTTTTTTTTTTTTTTTTTTTTTTTTTTTTTTTTTTTTTTTTTTTTTTTTTTTTTTTTTTTTTTTTTTTTTTTTTTTTTTTTTTTTTTTTTTTTTTTTTTTTTTTTTTTTTTTTTTTTTTTTTTTTTTTTTTTTTTTTTTTTTTTTTTTTTTTTTTTTTTTTTTTTTTTTTTTTTTTTTTTTTTTTTTTTTTTTTTTTTTTTTTTTTTTTTTTTTTTTTTTTTTTTTTTTTTTTTTTTTTTTTTTTTTTTTTTTTTTTTTTTTTTTTTTTTTTTTTTTTTTTTTTTTTTTTTTTTTTTTTTTTTTTTTTTTTTTTTTTTTTTTTTTTTTTTTTTTTTTTTTTTTTTTTTTTTTTTTTTTTTTTTTTTTTTTTTTTTTTTTTTTTTTTTTTTTTTTTTTTTTTTTTTTTTTTTTTTTTTTTTTTTTTTTTTTTTTTTTTTTTTTTTTTTTTTTTTTTTTTTTTTTTTTTTTTTTTTTTTTTTTTTTTTTTTTTTTTTTTTTTTTTTTTTTTTTTTTTTTTTTTTTTTTTTTTTTTTTTTTTTTTTTTTTTTTTTTTTTTTTTTTTTTGTTTTTTTTTTTTTTTTTTTTTTTTTTTTTTTTTTTTTTTTTTTTTTTTTTTTTTTTTTTTTTTTTTTTTTTTTTTTTTTTTTTTTTTTTTTTTTTTTTTTTTTTTTTTTTTTTTTTTTTTTTTTTTTTTTTTTTTTTTTTTTTTTTTTTTTTTTTTTTTTTTTTTTTTTTTTTTTTTTTTTTTTTTTTTTTTTTTTTTTTTTTTTTTTTTTTTTTTTTTTTTTTTTTTTTTTTTTTTTTTTTTTTTTTTTTTTTTTTTTTTTTTTTTTTTTTTTTTTTTTTTTTTTTTTTTTTTTTTTTTTTTTTTTTTTTTTTTTTTTTTTTTTTTTTTTTTTTTTTTTTTTTTTTTTTTTTTTTTTTTTTTTTTTTTTTTTTTTTTTTTTTTTTTTTTTTTTTTTTTTTTTTTTTTTTTTTTTTTTTTTTTTTTTTTTTTTTTTTTTTTTTTTTTTTTTTTTTTTTTTTTTTTTTTTTTTTTTTTTTTTTTTTTTTTTTTTTTTTTTTTTTTTTTTTTTTTTTTTTTTTTTTTTTTTTTTTTTTTTTTTTTTTTTTTTTTTTTTTTTTTTTTTTTTTTTTTTTTTTTTTTTTTTTTTTTTTTTTTTTTTTTTTTTTTTTTTTTTTTTTTTTTTTTTTTTTTTTTTTTTTTTTTTTTTTTTTTTTTTTTTTTTTTTTTTTTTTTTTTTTTTTTTTTTTTTTTTTTTTTTTTTTTTTTTTTTTTTTTTTTTTTTTTTTTTTTTTTTTTTTTTTTTTTTTTTTTTTTTTTTTTTTTTTTTTTTTTTTTTTTTTTTTTTTTTTTTTTTTTTTTTTTTTTTTTTTTTTTTTTTTTTTTTTTTTTTTTTTTTTTTTTTTTTTTTTTTTTTTTTTTTTTTTTTTTTTTTTTTTTTTTTTTTTTTTTTTTTTTTTTTTTTTTTTTTTTTTTTTTTTTTTTTTTTTTTTTTTTTTTTTTTTTTTTTTTTTTTTTTTTTTTTTTTTTTTTTTTTTTTTTTTTTTTTTTTTTTTTTTTTTTTTTTTTTTTTTTTTTTTTTTTTTTTTTTTTTTTTTTTTTTTTTTTTTTTTTTTTTTTTTTTTTTTTTTTTTTTTTTTTTTTTTTTTTTTTTTTTTTTTTTTTTTTTTTTTTTTTTTTTTTTTTTTTTTTTTTTTTTTTTTTTTTTTTTTTTTTTTTTTTTTTTTTTTTTTTTTTTTTTTTTTTTTTTTTTTTTTTTTTTTTTTTTTTTTTTTTTTTTTTTTTTTTTTTTTTTTTTTTTTTTTTTTTTTTTTTTTTTTTTTTTTTTTTTTTTTTTTTTTTTTTTTTTTTTTTTTTTTTTTTTTTTTTTTTTTTTTTTTTTTTTTTTTTTTTTTTTTTTTTTTTTTTTTTTTTTTTTTTTTTTTTTTTTTTTTTTTTTTTTTTTTTTTTTTTTTTTTTTTTTTTTTTTTTTTTTTTTTTTTTTTTTTTTTTTTTTTTTTTTTTTTTTTTTTTTTTTTTTTTTTTTTTTTTTTTTTTTTTTTTTTTTTTTTTTTTTTTTTTTTTTTTTTTTTTTTTTTTTTTTTTTTTTTTTTTTTTTTTTTTTTTTTTTTTTTTTTTTTTTTTTTTTTTTTTTTTTTTTTTTTTTTTTTTTTTTTTTTTTTTTTTTTTTTTTTTTTTTTTTTTTTTTTTTTTTTTTTTTTTTTTTTTTTTTTTTTTTTTTTTTTTTTTTTTTTTTTTTTTTTTTTTTTTTTTTTTTTTTTTTTTTTTTTTTTTTTTTTTTTTTTTTTTTTTTTTTTTTTTTTTTTTTTTTTTTTTTTTTTTTTTTTTTTTTTTTTTTTTTTTTTTTTTTTTTTTTTTTTTTTTTTTTTTTTTTTTTTTTTTTTTTTTTTTTTTTTTTTTTTTTTTTTTTTTTTTTTTTTTTTTTTTTTTTTTTTTTTTTTTTTTTTTTTTTTTTTTTTTTTTTTTTTTTTTTTTTTTTTTTTTTTTTTTTTTTTTTTTTTTTTTTTTTTTTTTTTTTTTTTTTTTTTTTTTTTTTTTTTTTTTTTTTTTTTTTTTTTTTTTTTTTTTTTTTTTTTTTTTTTTTTTTTTTTTTTTTTTTTTTTTTTTTTTTTTTTTTTTTTTTTTTTTTTTTTTTTTTTTTTTTTTTTTTTTTTTTTTTTTTTTTTTTTTTTTTTTTTTTTTTTTTTTTTTTTTTTTTTTTTTTTTTTTTTTTTTTTTTTTTTTTTTTTTTTTTTTTTTTTTTTTTTTTTTTTTTTTTTTTTTTTTTTTTTTTTTTTTTTTTTTTTTTTTTTTTTTTTTTTTTTTTTTTTTTTTTTTTTTTTTTTTTTTTTTTTTTTTTTTTTTTTTTTTTTTTTTTTTTTTTTTTTTTTTTTTTTTTTTTTTTTTTTTTTTTTTTTTTTTTTTTTTTTTTTTTTTTTTTTTTTTTTTTTTTTTTTTTTTTTTTTTTTTTTTTTTTTTTTTTTTTTTTTTTTTTTTTTTTTTTTTTTTTTTTTTTTTTTTTTTTTTTTTTTTTTTTTTTTTTTTTTTTTTTTTTTTTTTTTTTTTTTTTTTTTTTTTTTTTTTTTTTTTTTTTTTTTTTTTTTTTTTTTTTTTTTTTTTTTTTTTTTTTTTTTTTTTTTTTTTTTTTTTTTTTTTTTTTTTTTTTTTTTTTTTTTTTTTTTTTTTTTTTTTTTTTTTTTTTTTTTTTTTTTTTTTTTTTTTTTTTTTTTTTTTTTTTTTTTTTTTTTTTTTTTTTTTTTTTTTTTTTTTTTTTTTTTTTTTTTTTTTTTTTTTTTTTTTTTTTTTTTTTTTTTTTTTTTTTTTTTTTTTTTTTTTTTTTTTTTTTTTTTTTTTTTTTTTTTTTTTTTTTTTTTTTTTTTTTTTTTTTTTTTTTTTTTTTTTTTTTTTTTTTTTTTTTTTTTTTTTTTTTTTTTTTTTTTTTTTTTTTTTTTTTTTTTTTTTTTTTTTTTTTTTTTTTTTTT
Source organism: Calvatia gigantea (assembly GCA_025093985.1). Classification (NCBI taxonomy): domain Eukaryota; kingdom Fungi; phylum Basidiomycota; class Agaricomycetes; order Agaricales; family Lycoperdaceae; genus Calvatia; species Calvatia gigantea. The sequence continues at coordinate 11,273 of JACAAK010000066.1, read as the reverse complement.
TTTTTTTTTTTTTTTTTTTTTTTTTTTTTTTTTTTTTTTTTTTTTTTTTTTTTTTTTTTTTTTTTTTTTTTTTTTTTTTTTTTTTTTTTTTTTTTTTTTTTTTTTTTTTTTTTTTTTTTTTTTTTTTTTTTTTTTTTTTTTTTTTTTTTTTTTTTTTTTTTTTTTTTTTTTTTTTTTTTTTTTTTTTTTTTTTTTTTTTTTTTTTTTTTTTTTTTTTTTTTTTTTTTTTTTTTTTTTTTTTTTTTTTTTTTTTTTTTTTTTTTTTTTTTTTTTTTTTTTTTTTTTTTTTTTTTTTTTTTTTTTGTTTTTTTTTTTTTTTTTTTTTTTTTTTTTTTTTTTTTTTTTTTTTTTTTTTTTTTTTTTTTTTTTTTTTTTTTTTTTTTTTTTTTTTTTTTTTTTTTTTTTTTTTTTTTTTTTTTTTTTTTTTTTTTTTTTTTTTTTTTTTTTTTTTTTTTTTTTTTTTTTTTTTTTTTTTTTTTTTTTTTTTTTTTTTTTTTTTTTTTTTTTTTTTTTTTTTTTTTTTTTTTTTTTTTTTTTTTTTTTTTTTTTTTTTTTTTTTTTTTTTTTTTTTTTTTTTTTTTTTTTTTTTTTTTTTTTTTTTTTTTTTTTTTTTTTTTTTTTTTTTTTTTTTTTTTTTTTTTTTTTTTTTTTTTTTTTTTTTTTTTTTTTTTTTTTTTTTTTTTTTTTTTTTTTTTTTTTTTTTTTTTTTTTTTTTTTTTTTTTTTTTTTTTTTTTTTTTTTTTTTTTTTTTTTTTTTTTTTTTTTTTTTTTTTTTTTTTTTTTTTTTTTTTTTTTTTTTTTTTTTTTTTTTTTTTTTTTTTTTTTTTTTTTTTTTTTTTTTTTTTTTTTTTTTTTTTTTTTTTTTTTTTTTTTTTTTTTTTTTTTTTTTTTTTTTTTTTTTTTTTTTTTTTTTTTTTTTTTTTTTTTTTTTTTTTTTTTTTTTTTTTTTTTTTTTTTTTTTTTTTTTTTTTTTTTTTTTTTTTTTTTTTTTTTTTTTTTTTTTTTTTTTTTTTTTTTTTTTTTTTTTTTTTTTTTTTTTTTTTTTTTTTTTTTTTTTTTTTTTTTTTTTTTTTTTTTTTTTTTTTTTTTTTTTTTTTTTTTTTTTTTTTTTTTTTTTTTTTTTTTTTTTTTTTTTTTTTTTTTTTTTTTTTTTTTTTTTTTTTTTTTTTTTTTTTTTTTTTTTTTTTTTTTTTTTTTTTTTTTTTTTTTTTTTTTTTTTTTTTTTTTTTTTTTTTTTTTTTTTTTTTTTTTTTTTTTTTTTTTTTTTTTTTTTTTTTTTTTTTTTTTTTTTTTTTTTTTTTTTTTTTTTTTTTTTTTTTTTTTTTTTTTTTTTTTTTTTTTTTTTTTTTTTTTTTTTTTTTTTTTTTTTTTTTTTTTTTTTTTTTTTTTTTTTTTTTTTTTTTTTTTTTTTTTTTTTTTTTTTTTTTTTTTTTTTTTTTTTTTTTTTTTTTTTTTTTTTTTTTTTTTTTTTTTTTTTTTTTTTTTTTTTTTTTTTTTTTTTTTTTTTTTTTTTTTTTTTTTTTTTTTTTTTTTTTTTTTTTTTTTTTTTTTTTTTTTTTTTTTTTTTTTTTTTTTTTTTTTTTTTTTTTTTTTTTTTTTTTTTTTTTTTTTTTTTTTTTTTTTTTTTTTTTTTTTTTTTTTTTTTTTTTTTTTTTTTTTTTTTTTTTTTTTTTTTTTTTTTTTTTTTTTTTTTTTTTTTTTTTTTTTTTTTTTTTTTTTTTTTTTTTTTTTTTTTTTTTTTTTTTTTTTTTTTTTTTTTTTTTTTTTTTTTTTTTTTTTTTTTTTTTTTTTTTTTTTTTTTTTTTTTTTTTTTTTTTTTTTTTTTTTTTTTTTTTTTTTTTTTTTTTTTTTTTTTTTTTTTTTTTTTTTTTTTTTTTTTTTTTTTTTTTTTTTTTTTTTTTTTTTTTTTTTTTTTTTTTTTTTTTTTTTTTTTTTTTTTTTTTTTTTTTTTTTTTTTTTTTTTTTTTTTTTTTTTTTTTTTTTTTTTTTTTTTTTTTTTTTTTTTTTTTTTTTTTTTTTTTTTTTTTTTTTTTTTTTTTTTTTTTTTTTTTTTTTTTTTTTTTTTTTTTTTTTTTTTTTTTTTTTTTTTTTTTTTTTTTTTTTTTTTTTTTTTTTTTTTTTTTTTTTTTTTTTTTTTTTTTTTTTTTTTTTTTTTTTTTTTTTTTTTTTTTTTTTTTTTTTTTTTTTTTTTTTTTTTTTTTTTTTTTTTTTTTTTTTTTTTTTTTTTTTTTTTTTTTTTTTTTTTTTTTTTTTTTTTTTTTTTTTTTTTTTTTTTTTTTTTTTTTTTTTTTTTTTTTTTTTTTTTTTTTTTTTTTTTTTTTTTTTTTTTTTTTTTTTTTTTTTTTTTTTTTTTTTTTTTTTTTTTTTTTTTTTTTTTTTTTTTTTTTTTTTTTTTTTTTTTTTTTTTTTTTTTTTTTTTTTTTTTTTTTTTTTTTTTTTTTTTTTTTTTTTTTTTTTTTTTTTTTTTTTTTTTTTTTTTTTTTTTTTTTTTTTTTTTTTTTTTTTTTTTTTTTTTTTTTTTTTTTTTTTTTTTTTTTTTTTTTTTTTTTTTTTTTTTTTTTTTTTTTTTTTTTTTTTTTTTTTTTTTTTTTTTTTTTTTTTTTTTTTTTTTTTTTTTTTTTTTTTTTTTTTTTTTTTTTTTTTTTTTTTTTTTTTTTTTTTTTTTTTTTTTTTTTTTTTTTTTTTTTTTTTTTTTTTTTTTTTTTTTTTTTTTTTTTTTTTTTTTTTTTTTTTTTTTTTTTTTTTTTTTTTTTTTTTTTTTTTTTTTTTTTTTTTTTTTTTTTTTTTTTTTTTTTTTTTTTTTTTTTTTTTTTTTTTTTTTTTTTTTTTTTTTTTTTTTTTTTTTTTTTTTTTTTTTTTTTTTTTTTTTTTTTTTTTTTTTTTTTTTTTTTTTTTTTTTTTTTTTTTTTTTTTTTTTTTTTTTTTTTTTTTTTTTTTTTTTTTTTTTTTTTTTTTTTTTTTTTTTTTTTTTTTTTTTTTTTTTTTTTTTTTTTTTTTTTTTTTTTTTTTTTTTTTTTTTTTTTTTTTTTTTTTTTTTTTTTTTTTTTTTTTTTTTTTTTTTTTTTTTTTTTTTTTTTTTTTTTTTTTTTTTTTTTTTTTTTTTTTTTTTTTTTTTTTTTTTTTTTTTTTTTTTTTTTTTTTTTTTTTTTTTTTTTTTTTTTTTTTTTTTTTTTTTTTTTTTTTTTTTTTTTTTTTTTTTTTTTTTTTTTTTTTTTTTTTTTTTTTTTTTTTTTTTTTTTTTTTTTTTTTTTTTTTTTTTTTTTGTTTTTTTTTTTTTTTTTTTTTTTTTTTTTTTTTTTTTTTTTTTTTTTTTTTTTTTTTTTTTTTTTTTTTTTTTTTTTTTTTTTTTTTTTTTTTTTTTTTTTTTTTTTTTTTTTTTTTTTTTTTTTTTTTTTTTTTTTTTTTTTTTTTTTTTTTTTTTTTTTTTTTTTTTTTTTTTTTTTTTTTTTTTTTTTTTTTTTTTTTTTTTTTTTTTTTTTTTTTTTTTTTTTTTTTTTTTTTTTTTTTTTTTTTTTTTTTTTTTTTTTTTTTTTTTTTTTTTTTTTTTTTTTTTTTTTTTTTTTTTTTTTTTTTTTTTTTTTTTTTTTTTTTTTTTTTTTTTTTTTTTTTTTTTTTTTTTTTTTTTTTTTTTTTTTTTTTTTTTTTTTTTTTTTTTTTTTTTTTTTTTTTTTTTTTTTTTTTTTTTTTTTTTTTTTTTTTTTTTTTTTTTTTTTTTTTTTTTTTTTTTTTTTTTTTTTTTTTTTTTTTTTTTTTTTTTTTTTTTTTTTTTTTTTTTTTTTTTTTTTTTTTTTTTTTTTTTTTTTTTTTTTTTTTTTTTTTTTTTTTTTTTTTTTTTTTTTTTTTTTTTTTTTTTTTTTTTTTTTTTTTTTTTTTTTTTTTTTTTTTTTTTTTTTTTTTTTTTTTTTTTTTTTTTTTTTTTTTTTTTTTTTTTTTTTTTTTTTTTTTTTTTTTTTTTTTTTTTTTTTTTTTTTTTTTTTTTTTTTTTTTTTTTTTTTTTTTTTTTTTTTTTTTTTTTTTTTTTTTTTTTTTTTTTTTTTTTTTTTTTTTTTTTTTTTTTTTTTTTTTTTTTTTTTTTTTTTTTTTTTTTTTTTTTTTTTTTTTTTTTTTTTTTTTTTTTTTTTTTTTTTTTTTTTTTTTTTTTTTTTTTTTTTTTTTTTTTTTTTTTTTTTTTTTTTTTTTTTTTTTTTTTTTTTTTTTTTTTTTTTTTTTTTTTTTTTTTTTTTTTTTTTTTTTTTTTTTTTTTTTTTTTTTTTTTTTTTTTTTTTTTTTTTTTTTTTTTTTTTTTTTTTTTTTTTTTTTTTTTTTTTTTTTTTTTTTTTTTTTTTTTTTTTTTTTTTTTTTTTTTTTTTTTTTTTTTCTTTTTTTTTTTTTTTTTTTTTTTTTTTTTTTTTTTTTTTTTTTTTTTTTTTTTTTTTTTTTTTTTTTTTTTTTTTTTTTTTTTTTTTTTTTTTTTTTTTTTTTTTTTTTTTTTTTTTTTTTTTTTTTTTTTTTTTTTTTTTTTTTTTTTTTTTTTTTTTTTTTTTTTTTTTTTTTTTTTTTTTTTTTTTTTTTTTTTTTTTTTTTTTTTTTTTTTTTTTTTTTTTTTTTTTTTTTTTTTTTTTTTTTTTTTTTTTTTTTTTTTTTTTTTTTTTTTTTTTTTTTTTTTTTTTTTTTTTTTTTTTTTTTTTTTTTTTTTTTTTTTTTTTTTTTTTTTTTTTTTTTTTTTTTTTTTTTTTTTTTTTTTTTTTTTTTTTTTTTTTTTTTTTTTTTTTTTTTTTTTTTTTTCTTTTTTTTTTTTTTTTTTTTTTTTTTTTTTTTTTTTTTTTTTTTTTTTTTTTTTTTTTTTTTTTTTTTGTTTTTTTTTTTTTTTTTTTTTTTTTTTTTTTTTTTTTTTTTTTTTTTTTTTTTTTTTTTTTTTTTTTTTTTTCTTTTTCTTTTTTTTTTTTTTTTTTTTTTTTTTTTTTTTTTTTTTTTTTTTTTTTTTTTTTTTTTTTTTTTTTTTTTTTTTTTTTTTTTTTTTTTTTTTTTTTTTTTTTTTTTTTTTTTTTTTTTTTTTTTTTTTTCTTTTTTTTTTTTTTTTTTTTTTTTTTTTTTTTTTTTTTTTTTTTTTTTTTTTTTTTTTTTTTTTTTTTTTTTTTTTTTTTTTTTTTTTTTTTTTTTTTTTTTTTTTTTTTTTTTTTTTTTTTTTTTTTTTTTTTTTTTTTTTTTTTTTTTTTTTTTTTTTTTTTTTTTTTTTTTTTTTTTTTTTTTTTTTTTTTTTTTTTTTTTTTTTTTTTTTTTTTTTTTTTTTTTTTTTTTTTTTTTTTTTTTTTTTTTTTTTTTTTTTTTTTTTTTTTTTTTTTTTTTTTTTTTTTTTTTTTTTTTTTTTTTTTTTTTTTTTTTTTTTTTTTTTTTTTTTTTTTTTTTTTTTTTTTTTTTTTTTTTTTTTTTTTTTTTTTTTTTTTTTTTTTTTTTTTTTTTTTTTTTTTTTTTTTTTTTTTTTTTTTTTTTTTTTTTTTTTTTTTTTTTTTTTTTTTTTTTTTTTTTTTTTTTTTTTTTTTTTTTTTTTTTTTTTTTTTTTTTTTTTTTTTTTTTTTTTTTTTTTTTTTTTTTTTTTTTTTTTTTTTTTTTTTTTTTTTTTTTTTTTTTTTTTTTTTTTTTTTTTTTTTTTTTTTTTTTTTTTTTTTTTTTTTTTTTTTTTTTTTTTTTTTTTTTTGTTTTTTTGTTTTTTTTTTTTTTTTTTTTTTTTTTTTTGTTTTTTTTTTTTTTTTTTTTTTTTTTTTTTTTTTTTTTTTTTTTTTTTTTTTTTTTTTTTTTTTTTTTTTTTTTTTTTTTTTTTTTTTTTTTTTTTTTTTTTTTTTTTTTTTTTTTTTTTTTTTTTTTTTTTTTTTTTTTTTTTTTTTTTTTTTTTTTTTTTTTTTTTTTTTTTTTTTTTTTTTTTTTTTTTTTTTTTTTTTTTTTTTTTTTTTTTTTTTTTTTTTTTTTTTTTTTTTTTTTTTTTTTTTTTTTTTTTTTTTTTTTTTTTTTTTTTTTTTTTTTTTTTTTTTTTTTTTTTTTTTTTTTTTTTTTTTTTTTTTTTTTTTTTTTTTTTTTTTTTTTTTTTTTTTTTTTTTTTTTTTTTTTTTTTTTTTTTTTTTTTTTTTTTTTTTTTTTTTTTTTTTTTTTTTTTTTTTTTTTTTTTTTTTTTTTTTTTTTTTTTTTTTTTTTTTTTTTTTTTTTTTTTTTTTTTTTTTTTTTTTTTTTTTTTTTTTTTTTTTTTTTTTTTTTTTTTTTTTTTTTTTTTTTTTTTTTTTTTTTTTTTTTTTTTTTTTTTTTTTTTTTTTTTTTTTTTTTTTTTTTTTTTTTTTTTTTTTTTTTTTTTTTTTTTTTTTTTTTTTTTTTTTTTTTTTTTTTTTTTTTTTTTTTTTTTTTTTTTTTTTTTTTTTTTTTTTTTTTTTTTTTTTTTTTTTTTTTTTTTTTTTTTTTTTTTTTTTTTTTTTTTTTTTTTTTTTTTTTTTTTTTTTTTTTTTTTTTTTTTTTTTTTTTTTTTTTTTTTTTTTTTTTTTTTTTTTTTTTTTTTTTTTTTTTTTTTTTTTTTTTTTTTTTTTTTTTTTTTTTTTTTTTTTTTTTTTTTTTTTTTTTTTTTTTTTTTTTTTTTTTTTTTTTTTTTTTTTTTTTTTTTTTTTTTTTTTTTTTTTTTTTTTTTTTTTTTTTTTTTTTTTTTTTTTTTTTTTTTTTTTTTTTTTTTTTTTTTTTTTTTTTTTTTTTTTTTTTTTTTTTTTTTTTTTTTTTTTTTTTTTTTTTTTTTTTTTTTTTTTTTTTTTTTTTTTTTTTTTTTTTTTTTTTTTTTTTTTTTTTTTTTTTTTTTTTTTTTTTTTTTTTTTTTTTTTTTTTTTTTTTTTTTTTTTTTTTTTTTTTTTTTTTTTTTTTTTTTTTTTTTTTTTTTTTTTTTTTTTTTTTTTTTTTTTTTTTTTTTTTTTTTTTTTTTTTTTTTTTTTTTTTTTTTTTTTTTTTTTTTTTTTTTTTTTTTTTTTTTTTTTTTTTTTTTTTTTTTTTTTTTTTTTTTTTTTTTTTTTTTTTTTTTTTTTTTTTTTTTTTTTTTTTTTTTTTTTTTTTTTTTTTTTTTTTTTTTTTTTTTTTTTTTTTTTTTTTTTTTTTTTTTTTTTTTTTTTTTTTTTTTTTTTTTTTTTTTTTTTTTTTTTTTTTTTTTTTTTTTTTTTTTTTTTTTTTTTTTTTTTTTTTTTTTTTTTTTTTTTTTTTTTTTTTTTTTTTTTTTTTTTTTTTTTTTTTTTTTTTTTTTTTTTTTTTTTTTTTTTTTTTTTTTTTTTTTTTTTTTTTTTTTTTTTTTTTTTTTTTTTTTTTTTTTTTTTTTTTTTTTTTTTTTTTTTTTTTTTTTTTTTTTTTTTTTTTTTTTTTTTTTTTTTTTTTTTTTTTTTTTTTTTTTTTTTTTTTTTTTTTTTTTTTTTTTTTTTTTTTTTTTTTTTTTTTTTTTTTTTTTTTTTTTTTTTTTTTTTTTTTTTTTTTTTTTTTTTTTTTTTTTTTTTTTTTTTTTTTTTTTTTTTTTTTTTTTTTTTTTTTTTTTTTTTTTTTTTTTTTTTTTTTTTTTTTTTTTTTTTTTTTTTTTTTTTTTTTTTTTTTTTTTTTTTTTTTTTTTTTTTTTTTTTTTTTTTTTTTTTTTTTTTTTTTTTTTTTTTTTTTTTTTTTTTTTTTTTTTTTTTTTTTTTTTTTTTTTTTTTTTTTTTTTTTTTTTTTTTTTTTTTTTTTTTTTTTTTTTTTTTTTTTTTTTTTTTTTTTTTTTTTTTTTTTTTTTTTTTTTTTTTTTTTTTTTTTTTTTTTTTTTTTTTTTTTTTTTTTTTTTTTTTTTTTTTTTTTTTTTTTTTTTTTTTTTTTTTTTTTTTTTTTTTTTTTTTTTTTTTTTTTTTTTTTTTTTTTTTTTTTTTTTTTTTTTTTTTTTTTTTTTTTTTTTTTTTTTTTTTTTTTTTTTTTTTTTTTTTTTTTTTTTTTTTTTTTTTTTTTTTTTTTTTTTTTTTTTTTTTTTTTTTTTTTTTTTTTTTTTTTTTTTTTTTTTTTTTTTTTTTTTTTTTTTTTTTTTTTTTTTTTTTTTTTTTTTTTTTTTTTTTTTTTTTTTTTTTTTTTTTTTTTTTTTTTTTTTTTTTTTTTTTTTTTTTTTTTTTTTTTTTTTTTTTTTTTTTTTTTTTTTTTTTTTTTTTTTTTTTTTTTTTTTTTTTTTTTTTTTTTTTTTTTTTTTTTTTTTTTTTTTTTTTTTTTTTTTTTTTTTTTTTTTTTTTTTTTTTTTTTTTTTTTTTTTTTTTTTTTTTTTTTTTTTTTTTTTTTTTTTTTTTTTTTTTTTTTTTTTTTTTTTTTTTTTTTTTTTTTTTTTTTTTTTTTTTTTTTTTTTTTTTTTTTTTTTTTTTTTTTTTTTTTTTTTTTTTTTTTTTTTTTTTTTTTTTTTTTTTTTTTTTTTTTTTTTTTTTTTTTTTTTTTTTTTTTTTTTTTTTTTTTTTTTTTTTTTTTTTTTTTTTTTTTTTTTTTTTTTTTTTTTTTTTTTTTTTTTTTTTTTTTTTTTTTTTTTTTTTTTTTTTTTTTTTTTTTTTTTTTTTTTTTTTTTTTTTTTTTTTTTTTTTTTTTTTTTTTTTTTTTTTTTTTTTTTTTTTTTTTTTTTTTTTTTTTTTTTTTTTTTTTTTTTTTTTTTTTTTTTTTTTTTTTTTTTTTTTTTTTTTTTTTTTTTTTTTTTTTTTTTTTTTTTTTTTTTTTTTTTTTTTTTTTTTTTTTTTTTTTTTTTTTTTTTTTTTTTTTTTTTTTTTTTTTTTTTTTTTTTTTTTTTTTTTTTTTTTTTTTTTTTTTTTTTTTTTTTTTTTTTTTTTTTTTTTTTTTTTTTTTTTTTTTTTTTTTTTTTTTTTTTTTTTTTTTTTTTTTTTTTTTTTTTTTTTTTTTTTTTTTTTTTTTTTTTTTTTTTTTTTTTTTTTTTTTTTTTTTTTTTTTTTTTTTTTTTTTTTTTTTTTTTTTTTTTTTTTTTTTTTTTTTTTTTTTTTTTTTTTTTTTTTTTTTTTTTTTTTTTTTTTTTTTTTTTTTTTTTTTTTTTTTTTTTTTTTTTTTTTTTTTTTTTTTTTTTTTTTTTTTTTTTTTTTTTTTTTTTTTTTTTTTTTTTTTTTTTTTTTTTTTTTTTTTTTTTTTTTTTTTTTTTTTTTTTTTTTTTTTTTTTTTTTTTTTTTTTTTTTTTTTTTTTTTTTTTTTTTTTTTTTTTTTTTTTTTTTTTTTTTTTTTTTTTTTTTTTTTTTTTTTTTTTTTTTTTTTTTTTTTTTTTTTTTTTTTTTTTTTTTTTTTTTTTTTTTTTTTTTTTTTTTTTTTTTTTTTTTTTTTTTTTTTTTTTTTTTTTTTTTTTTTTTTTTTTTTTTTTTTTTTTTTTTTTTTTTTTTTTTTTTTTTTTTTTTTTTTTTTTTTTTTTTTTTTTTTTTTTTTTTTTTTTTTTTTTTTTTTTTTTTTTTTTTTTTTTTTTTTTTTTTTTTTTTTTTTTTTTTTTTTTTTTTTTTTTTTTTTTTTTTTTTTTTTTTTTTTTTTTTTTTTTTTTTTTTTTTTTTTTTTTTTTTTTTTTTTTTTTTTTTTTTTTTTTTTTTTTTTTTTTTTTTTTTTTTTTTTTTTTTTTTTTTTTTTTTTTTTTTTTTTTTTTTTTTTTTTTTTTTTTTTTTTTTTTTTTTTTTTTTTTTTTTTTTTTTTTTTTTTTTTTTTTTTTTTTTTTTTTTTTTTTTTTTTTTTTTTTTTTTTTTTTTTTTTTTTTTTTTTTTTTTTTTTTTTTTTTTTTTTTTTTTTTTTTTTTTTTTTTTTTTTTTTTTTTTTTTTTTTTTTTTTTTTTTTTTTTTTTTTTTTTTTTTTTTTTTTTTTTTTTTTTTTTTTTTTTTTTTTTTTTTTTTTTTTTTTTTTTTTTTTTTTTTTTTTTTTTTTTTTTTTTTTTTTTTTTTTTTTTTTTTTTTTTTTTTTTTTTTTTTTTTTTTTTTTTTTTTTTTTTTTTTTTTTTTTTTTTTTTTTTTTTTTTTTTTTTTTTTTTTTTTTTTTTTTTTTTTTTTTTTTTTTTTTTTTTTTTTTTTTTTTTTTTTTTTTTTTTTTTTTTTTTTTTTTTTTTTTTTTTTTTTTTTTTTTTTTTTTTTTTTTTTTTTTTTTTTTTTTTTTTTTTTTTTTTTTTTTTTTTTTTTTTTTTTTTTTTTTTTTTTTTTTTTTTTTTTTTTTTTTTTTTTTTTTTTTTTTTTTTTTTTTTTTTTTTTTTTTTTTTTTTTTTTTTTTTTTTTTTTTTTTTTTTTTTTTTTTTTTTTTTTTTTTTTTTTTTTTTTTTTTTTTTTTTTTTTTTTTTTTTTTTTTTTTTTTTTTTTTTTTTTTTTTTTTTTTTTTTTTTTTTTTTTTTTTTTTTTTTTTTTTTTTTTTTTTTTTTTTTTTTTTTTTTTTTTTTTTTTTTTTTTTTTTTTTTTTTTTTTTTTTTTTTTTTTTTTTTTTTTTTTTTTTTTTTTTTTTTTTTTTTTTTTTTTTTTTTTTTTTTTTTTTTTTTTTTTTTTTTTTTTTTTTTTTTTTTTTTTTTTTTTTTTTTTTTTTTTTTTTTTTTTTTTTTTTTTTTTTTTTTTTTTTTTTTTTTTTTTTTTTTTTTTTTTTTTTTTTTTTTTTTTTTTTTTTTTTTTTTTTTTTTTTTTTTTTTTTTTTTTTTTTTTTTTTTTTTTTTTTTTTTTTTTTTTTTTTTTTTTTTTTTTTTTTTTTTTTTTTTTTTTTTTTTTTTTTTTTTTTTTTTTTTTTTTTTTTTTTTTTTTTTTTTTTTTTTTTTTTTTTTTTTTTTTTTTTTTTTTTTTTTTTTTTTTTTTTTTTTTTTTTTTTTTTTTTTTTTTTTTTTTTTTTTTTTTTTTTTTTTTTTTTTTTTTTTTTTTTTTTTTTTTTTTTTTTTTTTTTTTTTTTTTTTTTTTTTTTTTTTTTTTTTTTTTTTTTTTTTTTTTTTTTTTTTTTTTTTTTTTTTTTTTTTTTTTTTTTTTTTTTTTTTTTTTTTTTTTTTTTTTTTTTTTTTTTTTTTTTTTTTTTTTTTTTTTTTTTTTTTTTTTTTTTTTTTTTTTTTTTTTTTTTTTTTTTTTTTTTTTTTTTTTTTTTTTTTTTTTTTTTTTTTTTTTTTTTTTTTTTTTTTTTTTTTTTTTTTTTTTTTTTTTTTTTTTTTTTTTTTTTTTTTTTTTTTTTTTTTTTTTTTTTTTTTTTTTTTTTTTTTTTTTTTTTTTTTTTTTTTTTTTTTTTTTTTTTTTTTTTTTTTTTTTTTTTTTTTTTTTTTTTTTTTTTTTTTTTTTTTTTTTTTTTTTTTTTTTTTTTTTTTTTTTTTT